>CM067474.1:62049610-62086248 GCA_034552555.1 Semaprochilodus insignis
TAGTCCTCCATCAAAACCTGAAGCTAATCATACACCTGGATCATCACCAAAACCTGAAACTAGTCCTCCACCAACACCTGGAACTTATCCTCCTCCTGGAACATCTCCTAAACCTGAAACTAGTCCTCCACCAAAACCTGGAACTTATCCTCCGCCCGGAACATCACCAAAACCTGAAACTAGTCCTCCACCAAAACCTGGAACTAATCCTCCGCCCGGAACATCTGCAAAACCTGAAACTAGTCCTCCATCAAAACCTGAAGCTAATCATACACCTGGATCATCACCAAAACCTGAAACTAGTCCTCCACCAAAACCTGGAACTAATCCTCCACCCATAACATCTCCAAAACCTGAAACTAGTCCTCCACCAAAACCTGGAACTTATCCTCCGCCCGGAACATCTCCAAAACCTGAAACTAGTCCTCCACCAAAACCTGGAACTTCTCCTCCTCCTGGAACATCTCCAAAACCTGAAACTAGTCCTCCACCAAAACCTGAAACTAGTCCTCCACCAAACCTGAAACTAGTCCTCCACCAAAACCTGAAACTAGTCCTCCACCAAAACCTCAAACTAGCCCTCCACCAAACCTGAAACACTAATAACCATGCATCCATAATGGATCAGATCCATACGATCGGAAAGTAAAAGATTGACACTGACATGCACTGCCCACAGGTTAAAAGCCACTGGTCTAGAGCAGTGCTTCTCAACCCTGGTCCTGGAGGCACCTTCTAGTGGATACACATTCTAGTGGATACCCTGCATTAACACCCTCTGCAACTCTGAAAGGGCTTGTTAATGAGCTGATCAGTTGTGTTGGGAGCAGCGAAACCACTAACATGTGCAGGGCAGGGTGCCTCCAGGACCAGGGTGGTGAAACACTGCTCTAGACCAGGGTTTCTCAACATGTGGGCCATGAAGCACCTTCTAGTGGTCCATGGGCCCGTACTCAGGTGGAGGCAGTAGTTTGTAGTGGGCAGTAAATGTCATGTATATCCATGTCAGCGTAATTTGAAGTATATTAATATAAATATATGTATAATAATGTACACATATACACATAAAAACGTTGCAGTAGCAGGCTAATAGACATGTTCAGCTTAAGACAGCATAGCCCCTGGTTAGCCACTGATGGAGAGGTTTCTTGGGGCACTTTCACAGCAATCCTGTGTTTGAATTTGGACATACCATAATTGATTTTCTAGTTTTAGACTCTAGATCACAGGTTCTCGACCCTGGTTGTGGAGTGCCCACTAGCATATATGAGCATTTTTCCTTCCTCCAACATACTCACTTCAGCTCATGAAGGTAGGGCAGTGGGTACTCCAGGAGCAGGGTTGGGAACCACTGGTCTATGTGATTCAACAGGGGACGTGGATTGGCTGTAGACAAGGAGCTGTGATCCGAGGACTAAGGTAGACTTCCCCAAGCTTGAGGAGGCTATTAGAATGACAATATATCAGACTGTAATAGCCTCCAAAAGGATATGAGGGATTTATTACCCTGTTCTTCAATGGTCAGGACCCCCACAGGACCCCCACAGAGCAGGTATTATGTGGGTGGAGGATCATTCTCAGCACTGCAGTGACACTGATGTGGTGGTGGTGTGTTAGTGTGTATTGTGCTGGTGTGAGTGGATCAGACACAGCAGTGCTGCTGGAGTGTTTAAACACTGTGTCCACTCACTGTCCACTCTATTAGACACTCTTACCTTGCTGGTCCACCTTGTAGATGTACAGTCAGAGACGATAGCTCATCTGCTGCTGCACAGTGCACAGTACACAGGACTCTGCCCACAGGACGCTGACCACAGTACGCTGTTGGCTGGATAGGTTTGGTTGGTGGACGATTCTCAGTCCAGCAGCACTGCTGTGTCTGATCCACTCACACCAGCACAACACACACTAACACACCACCATATGAATTTCTATGGCATGTTTATTAACAAACAGTAACCAACATGTCTAGCTCTAGTTGACTTATATGGCTAATTACTTTGCTGGCTAGTTAGCTTATTGGCTAGTACGCTACGTTAAAATGATATACTGTGTTGTTCTGTGTGCATACAGTCATTAAAGCATCGACATTTACACAAACTGGTCAGGCAAAACTTTAATTTATATTCCACATACTGCATCATTTCTTGCTAACAGGAAGTGGTGAAGCTTACGTCATATAGAGCTGGACTGGAGGTAGCGCAATGCTAACACAGAAACCCATTATTAACACATTGTTATAATGCCGTCGTATGACCATCCTCCTTTTTTTCAGAATTTTTGCAGATGTGAAAAGCTTCTCCCTTTTCGCTTCCCGTTGCATTGTGGGACAGTAGTGTTTGTCATGAGGACTTACTATGCTCATTTGCAGTGTTGACAGTTTTACGTCTGGGCTGTACTAGAACAGACTTACATGGATCAGTTTTCCCAAAACACTATATGTTCCCCATACTGTACGTCTGAAACACTCTGTTAGAGCTCCTGTGTCTTTAAGCCCCGCCTCCCGATGAGTCCAGTGTGCACAGATTGGTCTTTTCTTTCAGTCTGTTCCGATAAGTCCACCGCCAGAGCAGCATCGTACTACAAGCTCCGCCCCCACACAACAGTGGCTGTCCCTACAGTTGTGTCAGTTCTGCTGTATGAGTTTGAACTAGAGTCCCATCCTTAAAGTCCAGTAGAATAAGCTGGTAGATCCACTTTCATAAGCTTGGACTGGAGTTTCAGCGTGGTCAGTTTTTACTAGTTTAGCTCTCTGTGCTGTGTGAGAGCATGCCGAGCTTGCCAGTTGGAAGGCAATAAGGACTGTTACGAGATGATGTCACCTTGTAAGAGGGAAAGGGGCTGGAATTCCAACAGAGCTGTTTCAGGCAGCTAGGAAAAGTGGTTTCTGTGGGAGAGAGATTCTCCCTCTGGTGTGGTGTGTACTTTGGACTTTATAAGTTGGGAGACCGTTTAAACGCACATCACAGGCAAGAGGAAAACCGGAAAAAGGCATAATAGGTCCTCTTTATAGCATTTAAGATAAGATAACATAACACTTTATTGATCCTGAAGGAAATTGCAGTGTCACAGTACTATACATATTGCACAGGAGACATACATTACTAGAATACATAGACTAAGAGTTACTGAAGAGCTGTTAACCACAGACAACAACAGTGAGCAGAGTACTAGCACAGTATGTACATACACTAATCAGAATAAATAGAGCTATTAACCAGAGGCTACAACAGTGAAACGAGTACATATACATATATGAAGTATATAACGTACTAGACATATACAGGAGCAGCCTTGGTGGATATTGTGCTAATACACATATTAAGAGGTTAATTATAATAATAATAATAATAATAATAATAAGATGAGAGGTATGTCTATATAGATAAATGAGCATGTACAAGACAACAAGAGCAGCAAATGTATATTTGCTCTACAGAGATATGAGATATTAAAGACTATCAATAAAATATGATATTAATGAAGTATTATTACTAGGAGCCACAGTGACAGGAGCGAATCATCTAGAGAGCAGAAATACAATGGGAGTGTAATAAAAGCAGCATGTAATAGTACCATATGACTCAACACAGTTCAGACAACAGGAGGTCATGTGAGGTTTTTTAGATTTCTTAGCTGTATTGCTGCTAACTTGGCTAGTTATTAGTCTTGCTTTGGGCTGATACTGATACGGAATGAGGGAAGTGTTCATGGTTGGATGCTGTCTGTCTGATCTAATTCTCTTTGTATCTTTGAGTATCTTTGTCCACCATTGACGAACACCCAGGGAAGCGGGGCCGGTCACCGTAGGCACACAAACCCAACTATCTAACCCACAGCCCAGCATGACAACAACAACCCTGCCTTTGTTGAACCATCGCACTCAGCACTCAACTTCAAGCATCGCTGGAGGCCTGAGCCATCACTGCCTGGCCACCATGCTGCTTGGTCAGCAGGTCCTTCCCAGCTGCCGTACAAGCGTCCCTGTTGCTGCCTGTTGCTGCCTGTTGCTTCCCTCTGCTGGGCTCTCCTGACGGTCCTCATGATGCTGCCTCTTCTGCCAGTTTTGCTGCTCATCCTCATGCTACTTCCTCCTCTGCAGTCCTCAGCCAGGCTTGCTCTTCCCTGCTGCTTATCTGTGAGGTCGTGGCAGCGGAATTCTCCTCCAGAGCACTTGGCAGGTGCTATCCCACTTCCAACACCTGAAATGACCCTGCTTGTACATACTTTTGATATTGGCTTTGGGAAGGAGTCTGGGGACCCCTGGTGGCTTGGAGCTTATACCGCTCACAGTTAGAAATGACCCAGACCCAGAGCGTAGTTCTGTTCCACAGCACTAAGTGGGCGCTATCCCACTTCTGACACCAAATATGACGTCTTGGCAATGACCTATAAGGAAATCAGCTGTGCCTCCATTGCTGGTGTTGAATTGCATGTACATAGTGTGTAATACCTGAACACTGATCAACAGAATGGGACAGCCACACATGAGCCTAAGGTCACCGTGCTGCCCCCCGCCCTCCCCACCTAAAATGGGGCAGGGGAGCAAAGCCTCCCTGTCACCGCCTCTTTTGCCATCCTTCCACTAGCCTCTCCTGATGGTCCTCATGATGCTGCCTCTTCTGCCATGACCCAGACCTATAATGAAATCAGCTACTTTACTGTGCATCCATTGCTGGCACAGGTGTTGAATTGCATGTACATAGTGTGTAATATCATACATAGTCTCTGATCACTGAGCAACAGAATGCGATAGCCACACATGAGCCTAAGGGCACCATGCCACCACCCCCTCCCTCCCAGCAGTGGAGCAATGGAACTGTGTTCTCTGGAGTGATGGAACCATTCAGTGCCTTTGGGATGAGTTGGAGTGATCCAGAACTGATTATGCAATATCAGTGCTTTGGCTTCACCAATGCTCAATCAAATCCTCACAGCAATGTTCCAGTATGTGCAAAGTGCAAAGCTTTCCCAGACAAGTAGAGGCTGTTACTGCATTCTAGATGTTGTAGCATTGAAAGGCCTTTTTTTTGTCTAGGATGAAACTACATCCGGGTCTGGAAATCCATCCCATAGTTATGCTTTATTGTGCACTATTTGGTTTGTACGGCATTATGCTGTTGTCCTCATTGGATACCATTGGATTTCCTTGATGTAAAACACCTTGGTTGGCTAAGTTGCCCCGAACTGAAGCCAGTGCTGAAGTATATCCACATGTCTTGGACTATAGTATGGCAGTGAGTGCTGCTCGTATTGTATTTACATAAGTCAACTTTGAGGCTCCCTAACATTTTCATAAACTGTTCCTGTCTCCGGAGATCCGGATCTCAATGCAAAAACACTGGTTGGCACCATCTCATGATGGACAGAGACTCATGCACGATGAAATCAGCTACGTTACTGGACAGAGACACGCGCGCCCTTGGCATTTCCTTCACGTAGGATGGTAGGAGCTGGCACCTAACACAACCAAGAGGAGAAGCTGCTCTTTAAAGGTGAGTTGGAATTTCAACAATTTACATTTAATTAATTAATTGCAGCTGATATGAGAACACATTGCTGGTCTAATAAAGATAAGTCAGACAGCCAAGTTTATGGAAGAGCTATATGTGCATGAATGAAGTCATATGTAATCTTTATTATATAATCTGTATTAGATAATCTGGCTATTCATTAGCAGGCAGTCTATTGTCCATTGTCTTTGGAATAAACAGGGTTTGAGAAACTGCATATTGCAGAAATGCAATTCATATCAAGCAGTAAAACAAGCTACGGAGGTCTCTTGCTGCCAGCCTGGCTTCTGGGTTAGTTTTGCCTTAGGCAGATCTAACCGGTACAGAATGAAAGCATTTGGACTAGTCCCTATTACAGTATGTAGCTCTAACCTATTGCTTATTCTATGCAAATTGGGGCATGCTTGAGACAGGATATGGGGCATGCTTGAGACAGGTTTATACTGCATACGTGATGTGGGAAAATTGCATGCTATGTGTACAAGGTGCCAGAATGAAGCAAAGCTGTTGTCACAAGCAGTGGAGAAGGACGGGAATAGCTTAATGCAAAGGAACAACGTCCAGAAATCCACTTCAGCTACAATATTACAGCTTATAATGTTAATAATATTAAACGTAATGTCTTATAATATTAAACTTATAATGTAAAATGTACACTCATCGTCAAAAGAATAAATAGCTGCACCCAGAAGGAATCAACCAACAGGAATGAAACTTGGTGGGGAGGTTTGGCATTGTGAGGTATGCAAATGTTTCAACTTTCACACTCGGCTGCGCATGTGACGTAAGCAAGGATGGGTTTTATCACCCTCCATGAGTCATCCAGTTAGTGCCAGCACCATTGGCAGACGGCTGCACCACGCAGGACTACATGCACCACCAGACCGTTACGACGACTGTCCATAACACCACTGCCATGGAGTGACTCAGAATGGCAGCGGGTCATCATCAGTGACGAGTCCCGCTTTTGACTTGGTGGAGATGATCAATGAATCCGTGTGTGGTGGCACCGTGGTCAGCACCAAGATGAACGGTTTGTTGTCACACGTCACGCGTCCAGAAGGCCTGGTGTCACTCCACCTCCACCCCTACCGTATAATCTGCAGGAACTGTGTGAGAATATTGAAGCTGCATGGGATGGATTATCACAGGACACCATTAGGAACCTCTACAGCTCCATGCCGAGACGTCTGGCATGCTGGGTTAGCAAACATGGCGGCCCCACGCCATACTGAGGGACACAACTTCTGTATGTGTGGCTCAATAAATATTGATCATATCAGTCTAAATTTATTGTTCCTGGTAACCTTCCTTCTGGGTGCAGATATTCTTTTGATGATGAGTGTACTAAAAGCTAGGCTATGTGGAGATTTGGTGTGTAATTGCATGCAAATTTGGGCATACCATGGGCTGTGATCTGGACCCTCCAATGAGCGGGTGAATTTTGATGATGACAGAGAATTGGAAGAGAACCCAGTCAAATTGTGGTGAAGGTGATGTCTTCTGAGGACGTGAGGGTCCTACCTACTGTTTTCATCATATCTGCATCAGTATACTGTTGATTTTGAGATCGTTTGAGGTCTAAACATCGAGCCGGACCCGCTCCTTGAGTCTTATCTTATTTGTTTATGGTCTGAAAAACTCCTGACCCCTCTTTTAGACCACTATTTCAGGTGATACAGCGTGGCTTGCAGCAGCACATGCCAGTAAGCATCATGCATTACATTGTGTCCTTGATGTACTAAGCTCTGTGCACCAGTTTCAACCACAAACTGACTGCGTAGTACATAATGAAACTAGTGCATGAGGCTAAACGTGCAGCTAATGGGCCATATGCATGGAAAAATCGCAAAACTGCAGTTCTCCTCATGCATATGCATTTGACGAAGATTGCACAGAAGCCACACTGTGGTTAGACGGAGGAACGTGCTTCGAACACATGCTGACAAACTGTGTACCATCTAGCATTGCTAGCACTGTTAGCACTCTCAGAATCAATCAGATCCACCCATGTGAGAAGACACGGCACATGATACACCACCATCCGACCACACCATGTGTGTGTCTGCTTTATCGTTTCACAAACGGAGGGGCCAGACGAGCAAGGGCACAGCCCACAAACAGCCTGATGCCATAGGGTGCCCAAGCTTTAGTGGACATATGCCTCAGCCAGACATTTCCACCCACTTTTGGCATTAGGTCTCCCATGTAGTGCGTAGCCTGCCCTCCAATGCACATGCATGAGCAACAGAAGCACATGGTTTTCCTTGCACACGGCCCACTACGGCAGGGGTCTTCAGACTGGTCCTCAGGCCTTCCCAGACAGTGTGGACCATTCAGGCTGACCAGTTTCAAGACCTCTGCACTAGAGTAACACTGTACGTAACCTATGTGTCTCTTTTTTAAGAAACAAGTTTTGTCAATGGGTTCTTGCAGATCCTGTGGTCGCAGAGAGGGCAAAGGATCATGGGAGCCTTCGGGTATTTCTCTGTGCTTCTGCTGTAAGTCCTACTGCTGGTTATTATTCCGTTAACCAAAGAAGGTTTAAAGCACTGACATGAAGAGATAAAGGAGGCACTATAACCGTATCAGTAAATACAACAAAGTTATCAACAAAGGTTGTACACTCGTCATCTAAAGAACAGCTGCCCCCAGGAGGAGGTGTGGGGTTGCAGTGCTATTGGGAAGGAAGATAAAGGTTACCAGGAACACAAATTTAGACTGATATGGACAATATTTATTGAGCTACACATACAGAAGTAGTGTCTCTCAGTATGGCGTCGGGCCACCATGTTGGCTAACTCAACATACCACACGTCTAAGCATGTGTGAGTTGTGGAGGTTCCTAATGGTGTCCTGTGATAATCCATACCATGCAGCTTGAATATTCTCATACAGCTCCTGCAGATGGTGCGGTAGGGGTGGAGGTGCAGTGACACCAGGCCTTCTGGACGTGTGACACGTGACAACAAACCGTTCATCTTGGCGCCGACCACGGTGCCTCCACACATGGATTCGTTGGCCGTCTCCATCAAGACAGAAGTGGGACTGGTCACTAAAGATGACTCGCTGCCACTCTGAGTCTGGCACAACACCATTGCAGTCTTAGGTGACATTGACGTGGTGTTAAGGGCAGTCGTCATAGCGATCTATGTGCATGTACTCCAGCGTCGTGCAGCCGTCTGCCAATAGTGCCGGCCCTAACAGGATGACTCATGGAGGACATCACTGCTCACTCCATGAGTGTCCGCAATCACGGCTGTTGGGTCAGTCAGGTACAGCGATAAGGCCCGTCCTTGCTTATGCCACATGTGCGGCCGAGTGTGAAACTTGAATCATTGGCATGTATCACAATGTCAAACCCACCCACCAAATTTCATTCCAGTCAGGCGACGCCTTCTGGGTGCAGCTAGTCTTCTGATGATGAGTGTGTAGACTTTTCTGCATTGTAACTCTTTATGCTTTAACCCGTATCTGTCAGGGCGGCTGTTTATCAGTGTGAAGGTCAAACGTATTTCAATGATGACAAGACGCTGCATCCCGACCACTCCAATTTGGACTGGATGGAATGTATTCCAGGTGATAGGTCCCTCTCGACAGTGTCCATCCCAGGAACACATCAAAGCCTGAAGAGCGGTGGCCTGAATGTGTACAGAAACTTTCAGGCATGGGAACTTCAAAGCCAGCTGTATGCAGGCGTGCGGTTCTTTGACATGACTCTTTGGATGTCGTTTAGCACACTTTACGTTGCAAACAATGCTGTCATTTATTATGAGGAGTTCAGTCATGTGCTGAGCCATTTACAGGTTTATCTCAAGGATAAAAGAAAGTCAGACACCGTGTTGCTGAGACTTAATGGGCCTAGCGAATCAATCAGTCGTGCCAAAGAAGAGTTAGATCATGCCACTGCAGTTGAAGTCTGGAAAAGCCAAACGATTCCCACGATGGGTCAGGCGAGGGGGAAGATAGTCCTGATTCAGAGTTCGGATTTTGATTGGGGGCTTCCGGTCACGGCCACGGAGTTGGGTACATATAAAAAGGAATCGACAATGAAAGGCAATATTAAAAAGGCTTCGGAGAAGTGCGCACATGAGATGATGCTTACCGACACTGGTGCCAAAGGTCGCTTGGAGATTCCACGGAACGTTGCAGGAACGCTAAACAAACAGATATATGATCATCTCTCTGTGAATATGCCGTCTTGTTTAGGAATAATAGCTATGGACTTTCCAGGTCCAAAACTCATTCAGCTGATTATCAACATTACTTGCTCCTTTGGAATTGCCTCCGCACCAGGACCAGCACCAGGACCTGCACCAGAACCGGCACCCGAACCAGCACCAGAGCCTGAACCTGCACCCGAACCAGAACCTGCACCCGAACCAGAGCCTGCACCTGAACCAGCACCAGAGCCTGAACCAGAACCTGCACCCGAACCTGCACCCGAACCAGCACCTGAACCAGCACCAGAACCTGCACCTGAACCTGCACCTGAACCAGCACCAGAGCCTGAACCAGAACCTGCACCCGAACCAGCACCTGAACCAGCACCAGAACCTGCACCTGAACCAGCACCAGAACCTGCACCTGAACCTGCACCCGAACCAGAGCCTGCACCTGAACCTGCACCCGAACCAGAGCCTGCACCTGAGCCAGCACCAGAGCCTGAACCAGAACCTGCACCTGAACCTGCACCTGAACCAGAACCTGCACCCGAACCAGCACCTGAACCTGCACCAGAGCCTGGACCAGAACCGGCACCTGAACCAGCACCAGAGCCTGAGCCAGAGCCTGCACCTGAGCCAGCACCAGAGCCTGAACCAGAACCTGCACCTGAACCAGCACCAGAGCCTGAACCAGAACCTGCACCTCAACCAGCACCAAAGCCTTTAATAACAAGAAAGAAGAAATGTCACCGCGTTCCCAGGCGTAAACTCTCTCCATTAGTTTCATAAATGTTCATTAATTTATTGCTTTAATTTTACAACATAAATTACAGTTAACACTTTTACATCCAGGGGAACATCAAGGACACGCCCCTTTAAGAACCATGTCCATTTACTCTAATGCTAAGCCGTATCTGTGTATGAGCGTAAACCAAACCTTTAAACGGGGCGTCTTGCTCCACCAGTCACAATCTTGCATCAGTCTTTCACCAATTTGTGGCTTGGATGTTATGGAATGTATAACTTGTCTGTCAAATCTGTCACTGGGCCTCATTCATCAATATCTTCCTGAGTTTCTTATTAAATATGTTCCTGAGAAAGATCCTAAGAAAAGGTCTACATCAGATTCCTGACGTGTTCTGAAACCACAGGATTGTTCACGCCGTTGAGCTCTTTAGTGAGTATAGATTCTATTCATACCATGAGAACGATCCCAAGATAAGAAACTGCTGGTGAACATCAGAGTCCTCCTATATATGGTGTGAGCAGGTCTTGAGAAGAGGTTTCTTCAGAAGAGTGGTTGGTGAATGAGGTCCTTTGTTTTACTGGGAAATTAAAGATACTGTAGAATTAAAGATAATGGGGATTTAAAGATACTGTGGATTTAAAGATACTGTGGAATTAAAGATACTGTAGAATTAAAGATACTGTAGAATTAAAGATACTGTGGATTTAAAGATACTGTGGAATTAAAGATACTGTGGAATTAAAGATACTGTAGAATTAAAGATAATGGGGATTTAAAGATACTGTGGATTTAAAGATACTGTGGAATTAAAGATACTGTGGAATTAAAGATACTGTGGAATTAAAGATACTGGGGAATTAAAGATACTGGGGAATTAAAGATACTGGGGAATGAAAGATACTGTGGAATGAAAGATACTGGGGAATTAAAGATAATGGGGAATTAAAGATAATGGGGAATTAAAGATACTGTGAAATGAAAGATACTGGGGAATTAAAGATAATGGGGAATTAAAAACACTTTGGAATTAAAGATACAGTGGAATTAAAGATACTGTAGATTTAAAGATAATGGGGAATTAAAGATACTGTGGAATGAAAGATACTGGGGAATTAAAGATAATGGGGAATTAAAGACACTTTGGAATTAAAGATACTGTGGAATTAAAGATACTGTAGATTTAAAGATAATGGGGAATTAAAGATACTGGGGAATTAAAGATAATGGGGAATTAAAGATACTGTGGAATTAAAGATACTGGGGAATTAAAGATACTGTGGAATTAAAGATACTGGGGAATTAAAGATACTGGGGAATTAAAGATAATGGGGAATTAAAGATAATGGGGAATTAAAGACAATGGGGAATTAAAGATACTATTCTTTTGATGATGAGTGGATTTTAGTATGTAGGATTTCATTCATTTTATTAAGCACTGGAATTGTGGAATTTGACCCAGGAAGAGGAGGAAGCTGAGTCCCAGCCAAAAAAGAAAAGTCTGTTAATGCTGTTGTACTCTGTAACATGGAACGTTACATGGAACGGCGGAAGCTCAAAGTGCTTTGCAGACAGGTGATAAAGCTTAACTGTGGAGGAAGAAGGACTTTGGTGTTATCTTGGAGATTCTCTCAAGCTGACGTATGTCCTCATTCATCCACTAACTTTTTCCATTAGACTGAATGTCAAGAGTTTCCTTCAATCTAGCACTTAGATCTGAGACCAGATCATTACAGGATCAGAATCTTTGTGTCACCAAATAGGTCATGCATACAAGGGATTTGTCTTGGTGAGTCATACCCCATGTATATGCGAGTACTTTTACACTCATCGTCACACTGATGCACCCAGAAGGAATCAACCAACAGGATGGAAACTTGGTCGGTGGGTTTGACATGTGAGACATGCAAATGATTCAAGTTTCACGCTCGGCCGTGCATGTGACGTAAGCGAGGACAGGTCTTATCGCTGTACCTGACTGACCCAACAGCCACGATTGCAGACATTCAGTGAGCAGTGATGCCTCCATGAGCACCATTGCCAGCACCATTGGCGGAGGGAACCCCCCCCCAACCTCTTTTTTATTTCAGGCATAAAAATGAGAATTATTTTAATGATATATAGACCTGTGTTAATGATATATAGACCTGTGTTAATGATATATAGACCTGTGTTAATGATATATAGACCCAAGTTTAAAACTGATCACCCTAGTAGTACCTCGGTAGTTCTCGGATAAGGTGATAGATCCACGGAGGGCTGCATGTGATAAGTGTATCCTTCCACAACACGATATGATGTAACTGTTTAGCTGCTTCACCTACAGTAGCCGAGCTTGTGTATTCTTGACCAACTAGAGATACAACGCTGAGCTGCCTCAGGGTGGCACTGTAGCACATTGGTGCACTCAGTTGGTTCACCATGGCCAAGCAGCTGTGCTATACCTCTACACCACGTTCCAGTAAGCTGTGGCATGCTTGTGAATTAGAAAAATTGCCCAATTTATTCAAGATTTTGGTGGAAATAGTGAATTTTTACTCATTTCTCAAACTGAAGACGGAAGAAGAGTGGTGAGTAAGATGTCATGGTATGTGTGGAAGACCTACCAAACTAGAAAAGAGCATTTCCAGAGGAAGAACTGTTCAACCAAACACCCAGCCACTGAATCTTGCATTAGCATCCCTATGGCTACTGAGCATCCATCCAACATGGGACCCCCCTCCCCCCGCCCCCAATGCCAGGTGGTATTTCGCACACTGTTAGCCCC
Organism: Semaprochilodus insignis; assembly: GCA_034552555.1. Lineage (NCBI taxonomy): Eukaryota > Metazoa > Chordata > Actinopteri > Characiformes > Prochilodontidae > Semaprochilodus > Semaprochilodus insignis. The sequence goes on from CM067474.1 coordinate 62,062,802, forward strand.
CACTAAATAATCCCAACACAAAAAGCACAATAAACACATACACACCTTCTGAACTAACACCGAACACGTTAACAACACAAACAACCACATTTAAAGTCGCTTTGACGGAAGTGGGCGGGGCGCTCGATTTGCATAACACGCCTATAGACCGCCCCCACTTCTGCGAATAAAGAAAAAGGTGAGCGGCAAAAGAATGGCAGCCGCCAAAATACAAATAAAATAAATAGAAATTAAATAATTAAATAAAAAAATTAAAAAATAGCGTAATTAAATCCACTCGAAAATTACCCTAATCTGTCTTGCTGTCTAGACCACGCCTTCGGCCAATCGTAGCGCAGGAGCTTTGTATCACGAGCCAATCGTAGCCCAGGACTCAGAACCGTACTAGCCAATCGTATCGCAGTGGGGCGGGACTCCCCATAGAACGTAAGGGAGTGACGTGTTCTGAAGGCAGGTAACGTTAGCGGCGCGCGCACGGGCTTTGGAGCCTAGGGAGAGAGTTGGGGAAAATCCGGATGGTCGAGAACTCCCTCAGATAGGGTTGGAAAGGAGACAGATACTCTCAGTATCCTGCTCGCTGGACTTGAGGAAAGACTTTCGCAACGGCTAAGCCGAAGGTGAGTCAGTTTTTGGTCAAGTTCACAGATGGAGTAACTTTAGAGTAGAGTTAACGTACGTTAATGCTAGTCACTTGCTAGCATTGCGTAAAAAACTGACCGACCGCACGTTAGCTACCGCGGCTAACCTCTGACTCACTTTTGACTAACTTCTATTGCACCAATTTCTCCTTTTACACTGTTTATCATAAACATGTCTGAGTAGCATATCGTGTAGTCTACTTTAGGTTACAGTATGGGCGTTTAACGTTCACTCAACGTTGAGTCCTAACGTTAAACCTGTTACCTGTAATGTGAGTGACCGCTCTATACAGCACGTACTGCCATACAGTGTCATACCGTATCTTGGCAGGTCTAAACTGCACGTAGTCTCTTTTTAACAGGTCCAAAACACACACACACACACACACACACACACACAATCCATCTAAACAGTCAAGTTAGGTCTGAACATTAAATGATGCCACCTACACTGTAAGAAATGGCAGTTTAGTTAATACAGCTTATATTTCTAATTATAAGGCTGTTGTAAAGTTATAAAGGTGATTAAACTAATTACTAGACCTTTTATTATCTACTTTAGAAAGCCAAATTCTCAAACTCTACCTGCATTGGTGAATAATTTTGTTATTCTGCTAAATTTACCCGACACAAGGCAATTTATTTACCAATGCATTGTGATCATTAGTAGCACGAATTGAGGTGAATAGTCTCATTTAAGATAACAGCAATCTGAAAAAGAGAAATTTAAGACATATCAACCGGTTATAAGATCATTTCATTTGTCAATACATCGTGTTTTTGTGTGTAAACAGGTCTAATGAACATATAACCTCATCTAAACGCTGCAAGCAGCAAATAAACCCATCTAAATAATTCTGAACAGGTCTAAACAGCACGTTACCCGAGCTTAACAGACGTACACAGCAAATAACCCCGTCCAAACAGTTCTAGTTCTAACCAAGTTCAAACAGCACAGACACTGATCTAAACAGACATACACAGAAAATAGTGCCGTATAAATAATTAAAAATAGGCCTAAATATCGAACAATGCAGTCTAAAATGTTCTAACCAAGCCTAAACAGTCTATAACTCAATTTCAACAGATGCAAGCAGCAAATAATGCCATCCAAACATTTCTAAACAGCCAGTGATCCAAACTAAATAGGCCTAAAATGGCAAACATTGAAATCTAAACAGTTCTGACCAAGTCTAAACTGAGCACAACATAATCTAAACAGATGTAAGATACAACTAATCTTGTAACAACAGTTCTAAATAGGCCTACGCAGCAGCAGTCCAATCTAAACCGTTCTAACCAAGTCAAACAGCACATGACCTAATCTAAGCAGATGTAAGCAGCAAATAAGCCCATCTAAACAGTTATACATGAGTCTAAGCAGCAAATAATCCGGATTACACCTATAAAATAATGCAGTGTTAACAGCACATGACCCAATCTACAGAGATGTACACAAAATAATCTTATCTAAACTGTTCTAAACAGCATATAATCTCATCTTCACATGTAAACAACACATGTCAGTCGTGTCTGAATAGACCTAAACGGCGAATAATCCTATTTAGTCTTCCCGAAGTTGGCAGAACGTCTAGTGTCCCTACCGTTAGACAAAACCTGTTCAGTGTTGGGCTGGAAAATGAACGATGCTGTTGGCCTAGTTAGCGTTAGCCCGTGTGGCTTTTTTGTTTTTTATTTATATTTGTTTTTATCATCTCACTATGTGGGCTGATATTTTAGGTTGGCCTGCTTTGTCTGAACTTGTCCTTACGATGAGCGAGACTGATAATCTGAAAGGAAACTAGCCCTCTTAAAAAAACAGATGCCAACTTTATGTTGGAAACGAATGTGAAAATGAACGTGCTACTTGTTAAGACGACACCTGTTTATTAGCCGGGACCGTAGAAAACTTGTTTATAGTTCAAAACGCCAGCCTTTCTGCTCGTGGATGTAGCCGACTCTCTCCTAAATGGTGTGCTTTGCACTTTTATAAGGCAGAAATTTGGTATATGCGGATAACGTGTTAACAGCTGACATCACATCTGTAATGCGTCTCCGCAAGCAGTGGAAAGTACAGACTTCCAGGTTCTTCGGTGTTTAAGACTTACTGGTACTTGCCTTGATTTCCTTTCTGGCCACTTTCACTTCAGTCTCGGGACTGCTGGGAGAAGTGAGCCTTTGGAATTCTTTCTGCTTTAGCTGTGAGTTATAGCTATCGGTAAAGCGAACGGGGAATAATAGCGTTTTAAATGAGATTCCATAAGAAAACATCTCACCAATGTATCTGTTGATTGTCTATTCTATTGATCATCTATAACCAGGTAATTCTGAAAACGCCATTCTGTGCAGGTGCCATCTGAGCAAATGATTTATCTGGGCTCTTATATGAACAGTAAACATTTAATTGTTCAAAAATAATTCACATAAACAAAGCTGTCCTTGAAGAGGTCCGGTATTTACACTTACCATTCATTACCCTCTAAATTTAGTCATTACTTCATTAAATAAATCAGCTGCTGCTGTTGGAAATGAACAAATCCACTTTGTGTCCCTCAGAATTAGCCAAAATTCATTGGGTTTTATTGACTGATGTAAAGACACATAAGATAAATGACACAGTATTACCAGTGTTAAAACTACATGTTCAAATACTTATTCACCAGGTTCTTGTTCTAATTGTTCCATTTCACCTTAAATGGTGCAGCTATTATTATTATTAGTAGTATTATTATTATTATTATTATTATTATTATTATTATTATTAGAATGCTTCACCCACTAGAAGGTAACTGCACAACCATTTAAGGTGGAACAGGGGGATTCAACCAAGCTAGCGAATGTCCTAATCAGGAATGTTAAGCTATAATCACTACAGTTGGGGGCGGTAGTGATTTATTAATGCTGAGTCTGAACTGAATTAATATGAAAAACTAATGAAACGTTGGGAACAGTTACTACACTGTACTAATAATAAAAGCATACTGGGTAGGATATGGACTTGTAAGACTTGTGCTTCTTGACAAATGGTGGATAATACTGAAACACTTTTATCCATGTTTACAAATGACTACAAAATACTTTATGATTATTATTAGTATTTTTTTTTTGATAATGAGTGTTATTACATTTTTTACATACAAAAACACAGCAGCAAGGAGCTCTGTTACAAATCGACAAAGAAGGGAGGGGAAAAAAATAAATAAAATAATTAATAACAATTAAAAAAAGTTATTATTTAAAACAACAAGTTTTCTCTGTTCTGGACCCTTTAACTGAAAACAACACGTTCTAGTTGGTTTATTGTACTTGGTCTTATTCAAATTTCGCTACAACACACAGCGGGGAAAAGTAGTCTTAAACAATTTTCACAAGCTTTTTTTTTTTTTAAACTGCTGTTGTATCTCCTCTTACAGCGGATGGGGATGTTCACAGTTGTCATAAATAATACAAATTCTAATAATAGACAAAATGTACTTATCTTCTTCAACTGACTTGCATCTTCGACTGTCTGTAAGGCTCGAGTTAGATGGCTTTGAGTCATAATGGATGTTCATTTCATATGTATGTGTGACTTTCAAATTGACTTAAATTTACTCCTACACTTTCACTTCTGTAGAGATTTAAAGGTTGAGTTTCAGTTTTGAGTAATTCTGTCAGACTGTCATGTAGGATGTATTAGAATCACTAGCAATTTTTTTCCACCTGAACTGTTCTGCCTCATTCTTCCTAATGGCTTTAAACTAGAATTAATTAAAAGAATTTATATGATTTTTAATTTCTTCCTATAGCATGTTGTCCAGAAAATGACACACAAACAGGCTAATATTGACGCAAATGGTGAAAAGTGATGTAAGTGGTAGATGCTTAACTTTGCTTTGCTATAGTAACTACAAGTTTAGTAGGATGCTTTTATTACCAGATCAGGTGGTTGATTCGACCTGTTTATAGAGCTGACAAAAACTGTATTGCCACAAATGGCTGTATTGCCATATTGGCCTGTTTCATGACTACAATACAATGTTTCATGTGAAGATGGTTAAAAATATGTTTAAAAATAGGCCGGTCACTGCTCAGTCCATACGTCCATATGTGAAAATTTACATTTACATTTACGGCATTTAGCAGACGCTCTTATCCAGATTTAGCTGCAGAAACATTTTGAATGTTACAAATTGCAAACGAAACACGCTTGGAATCACTGTTTTCAATAAAATGTTAGATTTTGTGACAGGTGAATTTCATAAATTATATTAAATATTTCTATTATGATGCTACTCTGCAACTTTATGGATTATGCAGCTCTAAAAACTGAAAAAATGTTAAATGTCGTTCAGAATGGTGAACAGAGATGTGGCTGTTTTGTGTTGACTGAGGAAGCAGTAGGTTGTAATACAGCTGACATCCAGATTGCCTCATATTTGAAAGGTGGTGATTGAATATCATGATAAATAAATAAAATGACTGTAAATAGAAAAAATGGCTAAATAGGTAATTGCAGTACATTCATTGTCATTTAATAACATATCTGGGAATATTTAATATTACGTTAAAGTACCTTCTGGCATCTCGTTTTAATAGATAATATATTTGTATGTATAGATAATTAATTTCAATCTACAATGTGGAAGTCATTATTTAATAAGTAGTTTGAACACTGGTATTTATCCAGTTCAGTCTACAGCAGTTTAGTGATACGCATTCACATGTTTTATGGATTGCTTTTTGATAGAGGGCCCTCAGGACAGAATAGAGCCCATTTACATATATCAGGGAGCCACAACTGTTGAGACATGTAGGCTCCAATAAGGTGTACATGTCTGATACCATTCAAATGTGTTCAATAAACAAAGTAAAATACTTTATTTCTTATTACAAATACACAAAATCTTTGTACTCATTTAATTATAACATGTAAATCAGCCTTTCCAACCTCGCGACATTACTCGAGAGCAGCTTTTTTAGATGGTCTTGTTTGCTTGTTGCCTACACTGCAACAACATGATGTCATCACAATGTGACAATGGGTGCCTACATGTAGAAGGGTTTTGTCCTGGTTGTGTTATTAATAGTAAACAAAACATCCCTGTTTGATTCAAATGTCAAATTTTAATAGTACTGTACATGTACACTGTTGAAGATATGCAAGTCTTAACAGTCAGGGATTTCCTTTACAGGCACAGAAACAGCCTGCTTCATTCGAAGACGTATAGGTAGAGGTTGGAAAAATGGTCCTGTAAAAATGAATTATGACTAGATTTTCCAGGGCCTAAGTATCCACCAGTTTTGATTTTTGAATGGGAGCAAATGTGGAATAATATAGTAATATAATATAATAATTAGCGATAATTTTATGGCTAGTGCAAGATGTGGGGAAAATGGAATTAGGGATGCACCGATCCTAGCACACATCACAAACTAATTAAAGTGGGGATCGGCCCCATGATTCAGCCTAATTATCCGATACCCGATCCAGCCAATTTTATTAATACCGGAACCGATATCCCATCCTAATATCGGATCGGTGCATCCCTAGTTGGAATATCAAAATGTGAAAAAGGCTGACGGAAAATGGGAGAGTTGTGTGGTGTGTTTGAATTGGAAAATGCAGTTATATTTTCCCTGTGGCGTATTATGTATTTGATTTTCCAAGGATTCATCAGTGTCGACCAAAAAAAAAAATGTAACAGCATTTGAAAAAATGTTTCATGTGTTCACAGGTGTGTGCAATGAGAAGGCCTTCATTAGGGAAATGAGTACAAGCATTGGTCCTGTCCCTGCCCTACCCTCCGGTTTGGATACGTACGTTTGGCCCGACTCTGGTAGCACCTCGTGGCTGTCCTCCATCCACACAGACACGCATGTATGGGGATCTTTGCCTTCTCTGCCCAAACCGTCTGTTTCCTGTAGCGGTAGAATGGACCGGACCAGCCCGAGCCCTAAGGAGCCTGCAGAGCTCGGTTCTGAGTTCCAGACGCAGTTGGACTTGTTCCGTAAACTGGGTTTCTCCCAGGCACAGGTCAGGGCTGTCCTGCTAAAACTGGGGCTCACCACAGACACAAATAGGGTTTTGGGAGAGCTGATACAGGCAGGAGCAGAAACCGAGGAGAGAGGAGGTCCCCCCATTACCCAAGAACTTGTTCCGCGTTGGGAGAGCAGCAGTAAGAGCTGCAGCAGTAGGAGCTACAGCAGCGCGTCTTTACCTGTGGAACAGGAGGAGGCTGCTGAAGATGATGACACCCTGAGACCTATAGTGATTGATGGGAGCAACGTGGCTATGAGGTGAGAGTGCCTCCTGTCCCATGATGATGATGATGATAAGCAATCAAATCAATAGCAAAATTTTATTATTACTGTTATTACCGTGTGCTAGTTGTGCATCTTTTTCAAAGTGTTGTATAGCTAGTTTAAAGTAGGGCTGCACCATAAAGTGTATGTTTATCACCACCATATGAGTTTCCACAAGGAACAGATCAAATTGCCTCACACACATGATGAAAGAGAGATGCCGTTGCATTACTAACGCACCCGTTTAAACCTAATAAGCGCTTTTTTCATGGGACTGGGACTGAACTCAGCCCTCTTACGCAGGAAATGAGTAACCTTTCTGCCAAACGGCCAGTTATTACACACAAAGATGTTAAAATGCGGTTTAAACTCAATTCAGAATAGCGCATGACGGCACACAGGCTAGCTCAGGCTCTACTGTTTTTCTCTTAGCCAGCTGGGGTACTGTAGCTCGCAGAGTCCTTCACAGTAAGTCCTGGACCAACTAAGAACACAGTCCCTGACTACCCTCAACCAAAATCATGAGCAACATTATTTTTATACTAAACGCCCCACAGTATTTATTAGCACAAAAAAAGAGAAAGAAATATTTATTTGCTTCTGAGTTTCTCAGCCTTGCAGTGCACATAACGTGCAGTTCTGAAAAACGTGTCGCCTCTTATATCCTCACTGCACTTTATGTCAATATCGTGTAGCCATAGTTTACACTTCTAATTTAAATTCACTGTGGGTTTTTTCTGCATAACTCACTCATCAAGGTGTCATCAGAATCATTCAGAGTGATTTGATGTAAAGTGGGTCATTGTAGAGAGATGTCCTGCCTCAGAATTATTCACAGTGGTAATCAAAGGAAATCAAATATAATCTTTTGTTCCTGTTGTGAACCTAAATAGTTTAAGTAGTGCTAAAACCAGCTTTCTTTGGGGACTATTTTACCTTACAACACCCTGTATGTACCTATTCACCATAAATGCTTAAAAAAATAAATTAATAATACAAAGCCTGTTTTAAACATTTTATAAGTTTGTCTACAAATGATCATTTGTACCAAACCACTCCAAATCACTCTGAAAATGATGTCGTCTCGACCATGTAATTTAGCTTTCACTGACGGTGGTAAACCTAAATACTTTGCATAAGCTATTTGGATTCTATGTTATATATGATCATTATTTGATGTTTGTGGATATTTAATCTGTGCCACTATTTTGGAATATTTGTAGCTTTGATTTTACAGGAGAAACCCCAATCAATCAGTTGATCAAGAGGAAAAAACCTCATAATTCTGCATGTGTAAAATTACTTTTTTTTGTTCTAACTTCCTGTTACTTCCTGTTCTAACATGTTACATTGCACAGGACTAGTACTTAATCATTTTAAGAATCAACCTTTGTTTGATTTTATATTATTGAAAACATTGATTACATTCTTTTGAATTGTAGCACAAGTTCAAGTAGACGGTCTGTATTCCTGAATCTGTGGGACTCGCTGTTCCCACCACAATGTTTAGTTTTTTCTTGGTTAGCTAATCCAGTGTGTGCGGACAACATACACTCATCAGTAAAAGAATAGTTGCACGAATAGCTGCACCTAGAAGGAAACAACCAAAAGGAATCAAACTTGGTGGATATGTTTGACATTGTTGGACATGCTAATGATTGGCTGTGCATGTGACGTAAGCAAGGACGCTGTACCACAGCAGCAGCCACAGTTGGGGGCATTGAATGAGCAGTGATGCCCTCCATCATTCATCCTGTTAGTGCCAGCACCATTGGCAGACGGCCGCATGACACAGGACTACACGCACACAGACCGTTACAACGACTGCCCTTAACACCACGTCAGCGTCACCAAAGACTGCAATGGTGTCGTGCCAGACTGAGATGGAGTGACTCGGGGGTCATCTTTAGTAACGAGTCCCGCTTTTGTCTTGGTNCAGACCTGCATCACGTAGGACTACACGCACACAGACTGTTACAACGACTGTCCTTAACACCACGTCAGCGTCACCCAAGACTGCAATGGTGTCGTGCCAGACTGAGAATGGCAGCAGGTTATCTTCAATGATGAATCCTGCTTTTGTCTTGGTGGAGACGACCAACGAATCCGCGTGTGGAGGCACCGTGGTCTGCACCACCGCAACATCTGCAGGAACTGTGTGAGAATATTCAAGCTGCATGGGATGGATTATCACAGGACATCATTAGGAACCTCTACAACTCCATGCCGAGACGTCTGACACAGCCTAAAATTGATATCAGCCTAAATTGATCATCATTTATTGTTCCTGGTAACCTTTTATCTTCCTTCCCTGTAGCACTGCAATCCCACACTTCCTTCTGGGTGCAGCTTGAGTGTACACATGTAGAAAAATCCCACAAATTAAAAAGGTCTTTATAAAATTATTAGAATCACACAATAATTAGCATGCGTAATTGACATGAGGGGTAGATAATCAATAAGAAAGTATTAAATTCATTTTATATAATTGAGAAGTGGCCAGTTGCGTGAACAACACATGTACTGCGTTATTCTGCTACAGAACGGCGGAGACTTTAGTGATCTAACGTTAAGCGAGTACACCACAGTTAAGCCCACTAAAGGCAAATCTGACACCTGACTGTCATTTTCATCCCTGATTCATTTATTTTTGAACAGAGTATGTAAAATGTCATTTACCCTCATATGGGGCAACAAACCGGAGCATGATGAAACGTCTTTGTGTGAGTGGGACAAATGCTGCCAATGTTTTGGTGTTTTGGTGTTCGGCCAAATTCTAGCGGGATCAGGGTAAAAATTAATTAGGGGAAAAATAATAGAATACAGACACGTCTGTGTAAGAATGGAAAAGTGCCATCATTTGGTTTGATGTGGTGTATGAGTAAATGTAAGATACAGTATATTTTCATGCATGACTGGTTATGTCAGGATAAATTTGACCTAGGGGCAATAACCAAACAACCGTATTGTGTTTTATTTGTGCTAATTAGAAGCTAACTTCAGTATGAAAGACTGATTGTGCGGCTGTTAAAATGGTATTAGTTTGAAAGAAAGACAAAGTAAACACCAAACAATAAATATGTAAATATACCCATTAACAATGAGTCAACGTTTTTGCGATTTGACCTTTTGTCCTGGTCTGTTCTGTTTCCACATTGTGTACAGTTCAGCAGGGGAACTGTAACAGCTTAAGAGGAACGTGAGCTGCCCAAGAAACTTTATTACAGGATACTCCACTCCAGGTTTTAATGGCACATCCATATTGATGTCATTATGAATCTCACCCCTTTGTGAAATTCATAACATGCAGTTTCTGTGAAACTCCTGCTGCTTTCAAGTGGTTGGTTAGCTCCAGTGCCCGTATGTTTCACTTCTTGAGTTCTCGTGACCTTTGTTCCTGTTTTCTTAGGCAGGCTTTCCCTGGTTGTCATATACAGTCGTGCATTTTTGACATAGCTGCTCATGAGACCTTCTGCACTATACTGGAAACTGTTTGACACCAGTAAGTGAGGAAGGAAGCAGTGCGTGAAACACCTTACTAGTGATTTCTGTCTCGTTGCCACTTTACTTTGTTGAGATCTTACGAGGGCCATAGTGTTAAAAATCATTGTCAGCTGATGCTCAAGTCTAGATGTTTAGATCGCTGGATAATAAGTTTTAATTCCGACGACGGCCCGAGAGCTAATCCCAGAAGCCCACAGGCGCATGACCCACTTGTCCCAGCAAACTCCTCCTTGTCTAATCGGCTCCTCTATGCAAATCCACTTCTATGTAAAGCGGAGCCTCCGCCCTTCCCTGAAGAGACGGGCTGTTAGAGGTGAATGAGACGAAGCCAGAACAGGCCTGACTGCATATTAACCCTCTCCACTCTGACTTGCACTCTTGGGCTCTGGTGGGATGCCCTTGATGACCATGTTGATCAGACTTTATTAGAGCCCCCAACCCCACTTGTGGTGCACACGTTTTCCTCGAGTATACAGAGCATATTCATCTCAACATAATGCCTTGATTTAATGATGTGTTGCAGTTCAGAGTTGCTTTGTACCTCCTGCTCAGCGTCCACAGAAACCTCCTATGTCTGAAATCTTCTTTGGTGTCATGACGACAACAACCGTTCTTAAGTTTATACTCGTCTCCATTAACTCGAGATATCACAGTAACATCCTAAATAGACTTCCCGAATAGTGTCCTAACTTGAGGACAAATCCCAACAGTGTCCTAACTCGCACAGAGTGTGTTAGAGACGAGAAATGCACTGGTGTGGCTTTACAGAAGAAACATGTCATGTATTCATCATCAAACTGTATCAGTATAAACCGTATTGTCTCGTTCTGTCTCTCATCTGAAATATACATTGATGTGTCATAAAAACTCAATATACCACCCAGCCCTACTGTAGACACAGTCTCCACCGTCCCCTCAAATGACCTTCCTGTGTTAAAGTTGATGATAAACTACTAAGGTACAATATTACGGTGATGATGGTGAATAAAGACGAGACAAAATGTCTTTATTTGGATGAGTACTGTTAGCGTGCTCCGCTACAGCGTTTGGGAAATGGAAACTGAAACTGAGGAGCGACAGCGCACTAGTAAACACCAGGGGGCACACTTACAATATTCATAACTTCTGGTTTATCACCTTTCAGCTTTGATTTGACCTTTTTACATTGACCTTTCCTAACGGTAGCTGTCTGGCTAACTAACTTACATTTGTAACATTATTTTGATTGCGTTTACATTTCAGCTGTTCACCTGGGGTATTTCTCTTGGTAGCAAGCATGACGGTTGTTGAGCACGACGATCGAGTAGTTTAAGATGTCCTAATGCGAGATAAGATGCTGTAGGATAAGATAGAAATCCGAAATTTGCTTCTGCAATACAAATATGTGAGAATTTTTATCTCGGCCTGTCAGATCTAACAACGTAAAGATTCCGTAATACGATACAGGTCTATCTATAGGCGTTGTACTGGGGCGATGACTGCGGGAAGTGTCTGCTCGCAAATTCCCTGTAAGATGGTTTCCTTCTCTTTCAGCCATGGGAACAAGGAAGTTTTCTCCTGCCTCGGAATTCAGCTGGCGGTGAAGTACTTCCTGGATCGAGGTCATGTAGACGTTACTGTGTTCGTGCCCTCCTGGAGGCGGGAGCAGCCCAGGCCAGATGTACCAATCACAGGTGAGATGGAGGAACCACACTTCACTTCATATTTGCCCTAGTGGGGTTTTTTAGGAGTAATCCAAAGCCTGTTAAAGCATAAAGAAAACCAAAGTCTGGAAATAAACCAGACTTCTTAACATGTTAAAGCACCACATTAAAAAAGAGTTTCAACAGTGCATTTACTGTGTTCTTTTATTTGCATTCGCATTCAAATTACAGTTCTTCTTGTTGCTGCATAATGCGTCTCTGAAATCGAGCGACTGTGATGATCTCAGAGTTATGCAGTAATCATGACGTGCCTTTTCGGAATGGCACTCTTGCTCCATTTTGGAGCATGGCCAGATCAGTCACATGTTTCCGTTTAATAAGCTGGTGTTGGTTCCAGTAGTGTATCAGCTCAGTGAAGCACGTTCTCACTCCCCTTGTAAGCTTATCTTATTCTTAGATCTAGGGCCAAATGTGCATTGATATAAACTTGTGAAACGAGGGATAGTGTGTTCTTGCTTTGGAAAGGCAACATGAGAACTAGAAAGCTTACTGATGCTGTATTATTGCTGTACTAGTGACAGTTTGACATGGTTGTCATAGCTAACATAGCCTCAAACTTATTCACCTAGACTAGAATGAAAGACTTCATTACAGCATACAAATGAAATGCAAGGCAAGTTTTGTTTATCTGTGATGGACTAGCATAGCAACCTGTCCAGGGTGTTTCCTGCTTTCTTTCCAATTAACCCTGGGATAGGCTCCGGTATTACCCCGCCCCCTCTTCACGACCCTGGAGGATAAGGAGTTCAGATGAAGGATGAATAAACAAATATTGTCTTTGAGTCTAGAGTTTGAGTAGGGTTTCATCACTGTGTATGTATCACACTGAATATTTGCATAGGTATGCAAGTGGTTGCACCTGCCACTCCCATCTTGACGCGTTGTGGCTTTAATAATGCAGTAATTGCAGCCTGTAAACTCACGAAAGTTAATGCATTAGTTTTGCCTTTAAACAAGCGTTTCCTTCTGTTCAGTCAGTAAAGAAAGCTGTTTGTCGGGACATGCAAAGAACGTCACAGGCAAATATATCTAAATGTTAATGAGAACTGGATCCAAACCAAATACGTATGCTGGCTTATGTTGACTGAGCGATATGATGGTGAACCCCACCAACAAACCAGTAAAAATAAGCAATAAAAGAAAACTAGTCCAATATTGAACTGCCGCATAAAGCTGCAGGCAGAAGGTTAATCCGCAGCATTCACCATCTTAACATGAAACTCTCAGTGCTACTCTCAGACTGTATACGGTGGAAATTAGGTGGATCTTGTTGTCTGGAATGATTGAAACTATTGGTGCAAATTGAAGGGTGGACGAGGAAGCATGACGCCATTTTTGAAATGAAGTAAAATCATTTTTGTAGGGATGGTTATTGGAGGGGGTAACATCTGTTTAGTGCATTTCACATCAAACCACTCTGAATGACTTATCATATTGCTTCGTCATTACAAGCTAAAAGGGAGGACGACTGCACCAGTGAAAAGGCACCATGTGCACCTTGAACTGTGCCGTAGAGAGCTTGTCAGTGTCCAGCTGTGCTTAGTGAAGCAGGTAGCCTAACGGATAACTTCAGAACCTTTTCTTTGCATCAACTTTACATAGAGCTGAAACGGTTCTCAAGAAACCCAACCCCTTAAATCATTTAATCCGTATAACTGTTGCACAACACGCTTACGCTGTGGGCTAAAGAAGACCTGATTTGAAGCCACAGATTGCAACATGGAGAAAGAGAATGAAAATGTGATGGGCGAACAGAAGAGGAAGGACAGAGAAGTGTCCACAGAAAGTGTCCAAAATTTGCGAGGCTGGAAAAACCCAATAGAACAAAAACCTGTACCGAGTGTCCATTGTACAACCGAACTAGCCTTCCTCAGTGGCAACAGCATATGTGTTTGGCAACTCAACACAATGGGTCCAGCTCACAGAGCAGGCCAGATACAAGGTAACATTAGCATTTGACATAAATTAGCATGATTGCTAGTTGAGATGAAAACGATTGTATGCTATTATTGCTACATACTGTATAAACAGTGGTGGACAGTATTGAAGTAAATGTAATTAGTTTCTGTACTTAAGTAGTTTTTTTGTGTATCTGTACTTTACTGAAGTATTTCCATTTTGGATGACTTTTTACTTTAACTCCACCACATTTCAAACTCAAATATCTTACTTTTTACTCCACTACATTTATGCACAATTTGTCGTTCCTTTCAGCTTATATGCGTGTAAAACCGTGACATGTGATGATGATGGACAGGTTGTGACGGGCACTGAGCTAAAAGCAAAGTGATGTTCATTGAATGGGTTGTTAGTTAAACAAAAAAAAGGTCAGGGCGGACATAACCAGAGGGCTAGATAGAGAGAGAATCAGGAAACAGGCAGAAGTCAAAACCAAGTAAACAAACCAACCAGCAAAAGTACCAAAGAAGAGTAAACCAGAGAATCAGAACAGAGTCAAAACCAGAGTAGCTAACAATAAGAACAACAGGGAGAAACGCTCGGTGCACACAGAGTGGCAACGCTTCGCAACGAGTGAGTGTGAGGGAGGGGTATATAAACAAACAGGCTCATTGGTGACAGGTGTGTGTGGTTAGAATTCCGGGCACGAGGATCTGGAAAAAGAGATGTGGTTGGAGGATGGCGGACATGCGGTAGTGACGTCATCAGGTGGTGGGTCATGGGAAATGGAGTCCGGGAGACCGGAAGAGGTGAGAGGAGAGCCCGCAGGCGTGACACATGTCAAAAGGGAACAAGCTTGTTCGTGGATTCTTAGAGTCCTTTTATAGTACATTTATTGCTAAGACCTACAGATGCAACCTAGTAAAGCAAAACTCATTTGTGAACCTGTTTTTAAAGCAAGCGTTTTACTTGCCTTACCCTTTCAACCTTAAACTTAACCTTTTAACTAAGTTGCAAATAAATCTTAAACCGAAACCTGGCTTGTTTGCAAAACATTATTTTATAGCTACTTGGTTCTAGCTAATGGAACCTGTTCTCCTTCAGTGTTCTGTGCTGATGATGATTGTAATAGACATCAGGGTCAGACTAATTAATGAGCTTCTATTAAAGACTGGTGGACTGAGAGACACTAGAGTCTCTTCACCTAACTGAGCTGATTAAGAGTCTTGTTCCAGAAATGATAATAGGACATTAGAGCCATAATAAATCATGCTCCTGTTACTCTCCATACTTCAGTACATTTGAAGGTAAATACTTTAGTACTGTTACTCCAGTGGAGGTCTAAAGGGAGGAACTGACACTGACACTGGAGGAGTATTTTACCTTGGGTATCTCTAATTTAACTCAACTACATGGATTGTGTACCTCGTCCACCACTACATATAAATGAATATGGTAGTTAGTAATGATGTCCCTAAGTGAGCTAAGCTTTGCATTGGTGTTGTTGTTATGACTATGTACTCCCCTCACAGTGACAGATAAAATACCCCAGAAAGTAAAAGTGATGTAAGTAACAATTGGAGCCTGAAATGCACCTACTAAAGCAGATGTATTCAGTTTAGTCTGATTGAAGTGAGGGTCAGCAGGTGCAGGACGACCTTTCACCATAATATATATCTGCCCTGATCAGCTAGGCTGTTGAAACCACCTCCGTGTTTCTACCCACATAATCCATTGGAGCAGATCTGTTTCTCTGTATACAGAAACCACCAGGACCAACACAGAGCAGGTGTTATGTGGGTGGAGGACCATTCTCAGCACTGCAGTGACACTGACGTGGTGGTGGTGTGTTAGTGTGTGTTGTGCTGGTGTGAGTGGATCAGACACAGCAGTGCTGCTGGAGTGTTTAAACACTGTGTCCACTCACTGTCCACTCTATTAGACACTCCTACCTTGCTGGTTCACCTTGTAGATGTACAGTCAGAGACGATAGCTCATCTGCTGCTGCACAGTGCAGTACTGGTGATCCCCTAGTCCTGTATCAGTGCCCACAGGACCCTGCCCACAGGACGCTGTATGGCTGGATGGTTTTGGTTGGTGGACGATTCTCAGTCCAGCAGTGACACTGGGGTGTTTAAAAACTGATCTACTTATACCAGCACTAACACACCACCACCAGAGGATGATCCACCACCCACATAATACTTGCTCTGTGGGGGTCCTGGCTCTTGTAGAACTGAATAACAGAGTAGGGCTAATAAAACGAGCAGTCAGTGTAGATATAAGGAGGTGATTTTAATGTTTTGGTTGATCAGCGTATATTAGCCCAGAATGTCATATGGCACTTAAATGCACAAAATGGGTTTAGAATTGATTGATAATATTATTGTATGCAAGTTCATTTTTCTAACAACGAAACCCATTCGTTTCCATTTTTAAGAGACCTGTGAAGTTAAATTATAGAACCTCCGCTAGTAAAACTGATCCAGCTTTAGTCACCATGCTGCTATTTGAAAGTTGAGGAACTAAAAAGTGCCATGTGAGAGTCCTGGTTGGGACCAGAAGTGACTCCAGACACAGCTTACCCTACAGTGTTGAACTTTCTTGTTGATAATGCTTGCTAAGGGCAAAGTTTAGACATTAGACCTTGGTTGTAATTGTAGATTAACAGACCCAGTGAACTGTGGCACAGAGTCGTGCTGTTGGAGTACTGATTGAATACAGAGTTTCGCTGTAAAAACCTGTTTTACACAACCCTTTGGTCCAGGAAATGGAGTTGCATGAATGGCCAGGAAGGCAACGGGGGAAAACCCAGTCTGTTTATTTCCTTTCTGAGCCAGGCGGAATGTGTTTTATTATTAAAGCAGTTGACATCATTTGCCCAGGGGCATTTTTTTATTACCTGAAATCTTCCTGCAACCCGAAGGGAAACTGTGTTATCTTTTATATGTTTGCCTGACTGGAAAGGGATTAAGGGATTTGCTAGATTATTAGGCTAATGCACTCAGAGCTAGACTACATAAGGATGGTTTATACTCTTGTGTAGTATGTAATAATATGGATGTTAATAGTGTTTTGGTTTGACGGTTGTGGGATGATAGATACAGTTTGAGGGCAGTCATTCTCTGAGTAGAGAGTTTTTAGGCCTTTTTGACATTGACATTTAGCTGATGCTCTTATCCAGAGAGACTTACAAGGTTAAACTTATTACAGGTGTAGCATTAGGAGTCTTGCCCAAGGACTCTTATTGGTGTAGCCGGGCATAGTTACCCAGACCAGGAATCGAACCCCAGTCTCCCATATGGCTCACTTGCAGGTAGCGGTGTTATCCATTGCGCTACACCAACCACAGTGTTTAGGGACATTTCTTGCCATTTATGCTTACACACAGAGGAATTTGTCTTCCATATTTAAGCCATTCGTGAAGTGAGACACACACACCCCCATACCCACACACTAGGAGGCAGTGAGCACACTTGCCCGGAGTGGTGGGCAGCCCTATCCACGGCGCCCAGGGAGCATTTGGGAGGTTAGGTGTCTTGCTGAAGGGCACGTCAGTTGTTAATGTCGGTTTGGGGAAATTGATCCGGCGACGCTCCGGTTGCCAGGCTGGTTCCCTAACCTCCATCCCACAACTGCCCCCACAAGAAAGATTTGAAGGTCCTGCCGAGAATTTACCCAGTCCATCTTATTCCTAAACGTTTTAACCTAAAATAATAATAAATTGTGCCTGCTCAGCTCTCGGAACTGGAAAAAACTGGGTTGGCCACCAACAAGCATTTTAACGTTTCTTACATCACCCGTATTGGGGAAGCGATCGTGACTGTTTTGTCTCTGCGCCCACCCGTATTGAGGATGCGGTTGTGATTGTGACTGAGTGGGATTGAAAAAAGGGCTAAAAATCACACAAGTGTGTTCCTGGCGGGAATATATCAAGGCAGGATGTTTCAAGTGATCTTTGTGTCCAACAACATCAGCAGCTGTCCATGTGAGCAGACCTTCCTTCGCTGCCAGCTCGAGCCATTTGTTCAGTAGCGCTACACTGTACACTAAGCTCGTATGGATGCATCCCTTAAAAAATTTAAATAAAATAAAATGGAAAAAAAAGAAAAAAAAACAATCCCAAGCTTGCACAGAGCTAAAATTTGATTCTAATTCACCAACTTTGAATTGTCTGTTCTGCCCTTAAATGGCACACCAGTTACTTTTTCTACTTGAGTATCAAGGATCAGTTAAAGTTGTACCCTGAAAATAAGAGGTAACTGACTGCTTAGTACAACGGGTCATGCGGGTGCTACAGAATTTTGTTACAGTGCAGTTACATTTACCTTATGCATACAGCTTGTGTTATTTAGCTTGTGAAAGTGCAGTGTTTATCCCAAATACACGTAATATCTAGATTGCAGATTACGTGACTAGATATTTAATAAGTATTGTGATGCTAAATGTGTTCAGTGCATCACTCACAGACTGATTGGATATTGGAATTGGGTAGGGTGGGGTTCGAACTGCATTCAACTTGCCGGACAAATAAACTGACACAAAACCATGCGTTTGTTTGTGTTTTTGGTTCATTTGTAACAGATCAGCACATTCTCCGGGAGCTGGAGAAGAGAAAGATTCTCGTTTTTACACCATCTAGACGTGTGGCGGGAAAGCGGGTGGTCTGCTATGATGACCGCTTCATCGTCAAGCTGGCGTACGAGTCCGATGGCATCATCGTCTCCAATGACACCTACCGCGACCTACAGGGAGAGAAGCCTGAGTGGAAACGCTTCATTGAGGAGAGGCTCCTCATGTACTCCTTCGTCAATGACAAGTAGGTGATGTACAAGATGCCGGTGCATTTGCTTTGCTTTTTTCGGAAAGCCACAGGCCAGCATGAGGGTAGCATGAAGGTACTCGGCTGACTGGCTGACTCTGTCTTACTTAACACCTCATCAGCATGTGGAATTGGAGCTTTCAGTGTGCTGAACGACGTTTTCCATCGCTGTAAGCTCCCATGCTGCCTTTATTGTTGGAGACGCTTTCTGAGTGGGAGTGCACACATGTTTAGAGTTCCTGTTTATGTCCTTGCTTGTTTTAAAATGGTAGAGTGTGACACAAAATTAAAACTGAGGTATTTCAGCTTCAAGTTATTTATATATCTAAATAAATTCAAGAACGACATTGAGAAATCAGAAATCAGATCATCAGATCACCGCTCTGGGCAAGTGTGCTCACTTCCCCCTAGTGTGTGTGTATTCACTAGTGTGTGTGTATGTGGGTGTTTCACTTCACGGATGGGTTAAATGCGGAATACAAATTCCTCTGTGTGAAAATCACAGATGGCACAAAATGGCTCAAAAGCTCTCTACTCAGAGAATGATTGGCCTCACCGATTTGATTTGATTTGATTTGAAAATCGAACGCTAAATTTGCACTGGCTAATCTTTTGAAGGGCTTAAATGTACTTAAACTAACATTCAGTGTGTCATAACATACGAGGCAGATAAAGATGTGCATGAACATTGACCTTAAAAATCATTCCTGATAAGATCACTTCCTAAGACAGTGAGCGATTGTTACATCTGTAGTGAAATGTTCTTTTCGGTTGTTAATGAGCACCTTAGTTTTGACGTAGTGCTCGTACTCCACATGTGTTTTCAAACGGGTTTCAAACCATTGCAGTTAATCAACTCCCCTCGCTTTTTGTATTCTCCAAGGTTCATGCCTCCAGACGATCCCCTCGGGAGACATGGACCTACTCTTGATAACTTTCTACGCAAGACTCCACGAGCCCCCAAGAGACTGCCCTGCCCTTACGGTAAGTCTGGAAGTGTTCTCTTACTTCTGAGAATAACAAGCATGGATATGCAAATATTATATAGATACCTAGCATGTCCCTGCACGTCCAAAGGAAAGCATAAGTCTTTATGATAAGTACGGGAGTGTAATGGAAGTCCCTAGACATGAGCGGCTTGGAGCTGTTATGTGTCAGGGCAATGTGTTCACATGCTTCCTTTGTTCATTTCTGTAGTAGTTAAATCAGTGAGATTAGGTCTGGTAATGACTCTGATTATGGCAAAAATCTAGGGGTCTCTAAGGGCCACTTTGAGAACCGTTAGTTCTGTGAATTCTAAATCTTTCAGGTGAGAATTGTAATAACTAACTAACCTACTTGTATCCTGCTTGTGACACTAACCACAAATAGGGCGTTCCCTTTTGTCTTAGGCTCAGAAATGAACAATAATCTGTTGTCCTCACTTTTGATGTCAGGCAAGAAGTGCACGTACGGGATCAAGTGTAAGTTCAGCCACCCAGAACGAGTCAAGCACTCCCATCGTTCCTTGGCGGACGAGCTGCGAGAGAAAGCCAAGATGGCCACCTCGCCTCACAGACAGCCATCAGCGAGCAACGGTACTCCTCTGGAGGAGGTTATGGAGCAGAAACTCACCCTACATCTAAAGGGACCTCTCAGGAAGGCGCACACAAGTGAGAACGTGCCCGTTTTAAAGAGTGGTCCGCAGGCCGCTCAGAGGAAGAGCCCATCAAAACGTGAACGGCCTGCCCACTATTCCCCAACACATCTGGACTCTGCCCACGCTTCCTCTCAGGAGCTCCTGGACTCAGGCCTGGGCTCGTACGAGTGCACTGACCTTCATGGCAGCCACTGTGACCACGTGTATAGGGGGGAGTACAGGAAAGCAAAGCCTCAGCCTGCCAGTAGGCACCGGCCCATGCCATCTGGTAGCCAGCCATGCAGCTGCTGCTCCCTCCAGTCAGTGAGCTCCAGTACTGGCTACCAGCACCACAGCATGGACATGTCGGCCTCCCAAAACCCAGGTGCCATGCCCTACTGCCAGCCTCGATATAACTCGTATGGAGGGTCCTCTTCTTACCTTCCAGTGAACATCCCCCAGTATAGCCTCCCCCATGACTACCACCACAACAGGCTTCCTCCCAGTCAACATGGCTACTGGTCTGAGCCATATGGCAGCTACAACCATTCGCCCCCCAGCCCCATGCAGGGTGAGATTCCTCCCTGGGGTCTGGTGCCTCCAAAAGCAAGTCCACTGATGCCAGAAAGGGAGCAGGTACGAAAGAAACTGCGGGCCGTTTTTAATGCCCGTCTCGTGGACAGAGCCATGGATATGTTCCCGAACCTAATGGACTCTCAGAAACTGGCTCAGGAGATACTTAATCTGCAGTCGTACGAAGGGGTTCTGTGAATTTCACTGACTGCCTTTTGGTTCTCACTTAAGCTCTAGGACCAAAGGGCTTTAGAGTGAACGGGTTTCCACACTAGAGGCATGCTTCTGCTTAACCGTAGGACACTTGAGTTCACATCTTCCCAGATCTGTTTGGTGTAAGACACTTGGGATTGTTGTTTTTTTTTTTCCCTTTTATTTTATTTTATTTTTTAAGGGATGCGTCCATACGATACCAATGTGCCATAAGCTCAGTGTACAGTGTAGCGCTACTGAACAAATGGCTCAAGCTGGCAGCGAAGGAAGGTCTGCTCACATGGACAGCTGCTGCTGTTGTCGGACGCAAAGATCACTTGAAACATCCTGCCTTGATATATTCCCGGCAGGAATACACTTGTGTGATTTTTAGCCCTCAATACGGGTGGGCTTAGTGGCAAAACAGTCACGATCGCTTCCCCAATACGGGTGATGTAAGAAACGTTAAAGCGCTTATTTGTAAAACAGGCTGTAGAGAGATTGGACTGTCATGCCTCGTTCATGCACAGAGTGCTTAGCTGAGTTGCTCAGTACTCGGCGCACAGCTTGTAATTTGGAATGAACCAGTTTTATTTGAAACTGACTGTAGGGACTGCGTTTCCCGTAGCTTTCTAAAAGTGCACAGTGTACGTCTTTCTTCTGAGGATATTTGACTACAGCTCTACTTTAACGTGAGCTCCTCAGCTGCGTTAGCCTTGTTAGCATTGGATGTGATTCCTTCTGTCACTGTGCTACAGAGACTTCTGTGGAGCTTGGTAAGCAGTGGGTCAAAATTATGAAACATGCTTCACTGAATAGCTGTTCTGATGTAGGACATACCCTGCTTTTGCCCCACTGCAGCACTGCTCAGTCCAGGGTAACTAATGTGCGTCACAAAAATCAGTTGGGTTTGAACAGTACCTATTAGGGCACAGTGTAGTATTGGACTCGGTATCACTGAGTTCTAAAAACATGCATAGATGTTCTGTTTTGTCTAGCTCTCAGATTTTGTGCACATTAGGCCAAATTGAGCGCTCAATCACAGCATTCGAAATGACAGATCTGTAGTTCATTCAGGTTCATTTAAATCGCCAGCTGTTCAAGGTTTCTACAGCCAGCTGCCAGCATTCAGCACTTAACAGTTACCGGCTTAACACATTGTATTAGTGGGGAATCGGATTATTGGTTGCATTAACCAGCTACTTGTAGTGTTTTATCTGGATTTGGTTCTCAGTTCCTGCTGAATCATTTAGTCAGCATTTTGGCATAAAATGTCATGCTTTACCATGGTACAGCAATGTTCTGTTCTTTTATTTATTGTTTAATTGTATGTTTTATTTTCATTAAGGTGACAGTCATACCGTTTATTTCAAGTTTGGAATTTCACTGTAATTAGTTGGAAACTGCTTTCCTTGTTGAGATGTTAAGCACTTAATGTTGAGATGCCTTTTAAATACCTACTTGATTCTTAATGATAAGTCGTATACAGATGGTGGAGATGCGCTCTGTTGGCACCGTGTGCCTTAAAACAAGCAGTCCCAAAGCAAAACTACCTAGAAGAGGTAGATAAGTGTACACCCTGTGGGTTCTGGGTCTTTTCCCATTCAGCTTGCTGGAAAGCAATAAATAGCCATATAATCACTTTGAGGTGTAATTAACATGACACTGGCAGAGAGACCAGCATGTGCTCTGAATCGGATAACAAACAAAAGCACACATATATGCAAAGCAGGGTTGTTAGGAATAACAGCCGGAAGAAAACAAAAGCTGCGTGTAGCACTCCCCTGCTGAGTATGTGGCTTTCAGATGTCATGGAATGACACCAGATTGACGGATGTTAATGGAGATTACAGAAAGTCAGTGAAGCGCTGCAGCGTTTAAGTGTTGAGATGACGGATTGTTGAAATGTCAGTGACTCAAGCTAAGGGCAGTGTTATCTGCTGCTTTGTGAAATGTCATGCAATTAAAAACAACATTAATGGACCAGATTTTTGATTGTTGTCAGATTTTCTTACAGCTGTTTTTGACAGTTATGCCACAGTCGCTTCCAGCTGGCTGTCTTCAGGTGAAGGCACCCTGACTGAGTGTCACTCTGCCTTACGCATCGGTTACCTAGACTCTCAGGGGGAAGACAAAGTGCTTTACAGACAGTTGACCTCAGTAATGGGGGAGGACTACTATTACTACTACTAATACTACTACTACTACTACTA
>CM067474.1:62099602-62112637 GCA_034552555.1 Semaprochilodus insignis
TCAAAACTTGAGTAAGATTTACACCCCAGACTTGAGACCTGACTTGTACCCATACCTCAGAGACTCAAGGATCGATTCATACATGCACCTCAGAGAGACTCGGCTCGGACCCTCAGACTTCAAGGCTCTACTCAGACATGCCTGAAGTGACATGTGAATATCTCTTTGTTTAATGACATTGGTTTCTGTGGTTCCGGGGTTAATGTAGATTAACCACCTCTGCAGCCGTCGACACCTACAGACGAGTGTGTCTTATCTAGTTTCACATTAACTTGGTCTGGTTTTACATGTGTGGGCGTGAGTGTGGGTGTGAAGCACTGAGATTAGGTAAATGTGTGTGGAAATGGCTCTGACTGGGTATTTAATTTTAGGGAAAGTCCGGTGACAATTATAGCCAGTAGGGAGATTAGCCCAAAAAACCTCAGAACCAAAAAAAATGTAAATGTGTATTTGGAGATCTCACTGGATTCCGAGACAGATCCTTTTCTCACATTCAGCTTTCCTGGAATCAAAGAAGTTATAAAAATTCCTCAACCTGTTCAGACATTACAGGGAGATTTCAGTTATAATAATATTTAATTATTTAAGTTAAAATAATAATCATTTATTAAAATAAATGGTATAAACCTCATTATTAATTCAAGTTTGTTAATAATGATTCAGTTGTTTGATACATGGTGGCAAAGCCAAGGGAGTTGAAAGGCCTGGAAAGTGATGCCAAGATTGGGGTACAGAAATGGACCAGAACACACCAGAACCCCATTCCAGAAGTAAACGTTGCGATGGAAATGGAAATTTACAGTAACTACTAATATAGTGTGATAACTGAATACTTTATCTGTTGCACAGTAATAGTTAACACCAGATGCTCAGAGCAGAGTTAGCTAGCTTGGTAATCTGTGCTAGTGTAATAAACAGCTAGCTAGCTAGCAGGAGCCAGCGTCAGTTACTCCCATTCTAAATCTGTTAGGAAAAGCGGGAAAGACTATGAAGGTGTTTGAGGTGTAAATGACCTTCATAAATCAGAGAAATACACTTGTAAGTGTGCTGCCTGAGGGAACCATCCACTGTCTGCCCTGGGGGAAACATTTACTAACCTCCTAGCCTAGTTAGCTAGCCAGTGTTAGCCCTGCTCATAACAGTGAATTAAACTGTGTTTCCTTTAGTCAGTAACTGATGTAGGACTTTAGATTGTCATTGTATTTGATATGTACCGTGAACAGCAGCATCATGTGAGAGACGTGCTCACTGAGTACATGTTCTGTGTATGAATGTTAGGTGTAATATACTCCGGTTTGTGTTTAGAGTGTTTCTCAAGCCTGGTCCTGGAGGCACCCTGCCCTGCACGTTTTAGTGGGCTCCCTGCTTTAACACCACCCCCTGTACCTCTGAAAGCGTTTGTTACTGAGCTGATAAGTTGAATCAGGTGTGTTGGGAGCAGGGAAAGCGCTAACATGCCTCCAGGACCAGGGTTAAGGAACACTGGACTATAATGTGGCTTAGGTGCCGTTATTACCTGGGTTTCACCATCCAAGGGGCACTGGCCAAAATCTTGCCTAGGGCATCACATTGGTCAGGGCTGGCTCTGGTTAGAACACTGGTGCTAGCTCACCATTGGAGGACCCTAATTTTGACTAGAGGAGGATCATGCTTATTATTTAACCCCCCAACAAAAGCAAAAACAGCAGAATGCCTGATGGCCATTCTGGGTAAGGGAAGGGTGTTGGGCTGGAGGGCTTCAGGTGAATCATTGAGATTGAGATGTTCTTGAAAACACAAACTAAAACAAACAAACAAACAAACAAACACCCCTGCAAATAAAACCCAGCCATTCCCTCCCCTGCTAATTTCTAATTTGCACATCTCAATTAGTTTTTTGCAAATAATTCCAACTCAAAAAGGATGCGTATGTATGAATATTAGTAATCAGACAGCAAAAACTGATTGTGCTATCATTTTGTTCACACTATACACAATACCCTATTCGCCCATAGAGTCTCTCACAATATGGGTATAACTATGTTCAAATAATGTTTTTCAGAAGGCTCTTGAGTACAACACTTTACCCTCAGGAAATCACCGCTGAAGCAAACTGCCATTCTAAGGCCTGCATGCAGCTAACCACAAATCCCACACGGGGTATTTCTGTGGTTGTTCAGACTGTTCGTTAATTGCCTCCTCCCACCTTAATGACCTACATACTAGCGGCTTCATACCCCTCAGTTCCTGTTTTAACTGCCCACCACTACATCATGGTAGCGCTTTGAGATACTCTATTGTCATGTCCATCATGACAAGAACTAATCTTACTTCCAGAGAACAATGACAGATGCATGTACTTGAGTTACAGTAGAGATCCCCAAGGTAAAATACTCCTCCAGTGTCAGTGTCAGTTCCTCCCTGGAGTAAAAGTACTAAAGTATTTCCCTTCAAATGTACTTAAGTATGGAGAGTAACAGTAACATGATTTATTATGGCTCTAATGCCTATTATCATTTCTGGAACAAGACTCTTAATCAGCTCAGTGTAGGTGAAGAGACTCTAGTGTCTCTCAGTCCACCAGTCTTTAATAGAAGATCATTCATTAATCTGACACTGATGTCTATTACAATGATCATCAGCACAGAGCACTGAAGGAGAACAGGTTCCATTAGCTAGAACCAAGCTCTGTCCAACAGGTCAAAACAAGCTCAAAACAAGGTGACCGCTGTACCCTGATTGGCATTGTCCAGTCTCTTGAAGCACAATAGGAAAACTCAGAACTGTTATTGTTGCAAAAGGAGAATTGTGGCACACATAGATTTGAGATTATGTTTTTTATTTCAATCATTGTACTTCAAATATAGTTAAAGCTTTGTTAACACATCAACCATTAAGCTAGTATGTGGGCAGTTGTGGGCTGGAGGTTAGGGAACAAGCCTTGTGACCAGAAGGTTGCTGGTTTGATTCCCTGAGCTGCCAGGACACGAATGAAGTGGCCTTGAGCAAGGCATCTAACCCCAAACCGCTCCTTAGGCACCGTGGATAGGGTTGCCCACCACTCTAGGTAAGTGTGCTCACTGGCCCCTAGTATGTGTGTACGTATGTGTTTCACTGTATGGATGGCTTAAATGCGGAGGTCTAATTCCTCTGTGTGCAAAGCGCAACTGACGAATGGTTCTTAGTGCTTTTCAGATACAGTGAAGGTCATGAGGGGTGCGTGATCAGGGTGAAGTACCCTTATGCATTTGTGGTTTTTCACTTGAAGAAAATCTTTGACTTTAATCTGGAACACGCTTCCTATTCGCTGGAGTGGGAGGGCTGACAGCAGATTCGAGGTAAGACCAATGATAAGCAGCCTGGAAACTGAAGTGCTCCTTTGTGCGACTTAACCACCTCCAACAATCTGAGCATAACAAACAGTTTACAGTCGCACCATACTATCTATTGAAAAAACATTGTTTTGCTTTTCAGTTTATATTTAATCTATGTTTTTTGACTGGTAACACGTGTAAGTCTTGGGTTCCAAGGATTAAAAAGGTTCTTCAATCATTTACGAAACAGTTTGTTGAAAATTCAGGTTTACACCATTTTCTACTTACCCCAGATCTAAGTTTCTCTGGTTTTCAAGCTGTTATAGGATGGCATTGCTAAGCCAGTTTTGGAAGGGCTTTATAAATATCCCAGATCTAAGCTTAGAGCAGGACCTGGGATGCTAACATTGCTAATAAACATTGAAATGCAATAGTCACCCAAATAGCCAGTAAGTCCACAGTGTTCCACTTACCCCAGATATAGTCAGGAATGAGGAAAGACATGTTTGTTGTCTAACTTTTGCTTCTTTAGGTTAGAACTGGAATTGTGATGCTAATGTTGCTAACAAACACTGGAACTCAATAGTCACCCAGATAGCCTATATCTTATACCTTAGTGTTTCAGTGCACAGTTTTCCACTTACCCCAGATAGAGTCAATCATATTTGGTGTTTTCCTTCTGTAGATTAAAACAAACTGGAACTGTGAGGCTAATGTTGGTAACAAACACTAGAATGCAATAGTCACCCAAATAGCCTTAATCATTTAAAGGAATGTTTCAGTGAAAAATCAAAAAGAACACAGCTTTCAACTTACTCAAAATATAGTCGGTCCAAAATCAGACTTGTTTGGTGTCTTACTTTTGCTTCTTCAGGTCAGAACCAGAGCTATGAGGCTAATGTTGCTAACAAACACTAGAACTCAGTAGTCACCCAAATAGCCTAAATCGCTTGAACGGAACGGTTCTGTGAAAAATCAGTAGTGCACTGTATTTCCACTTACCCTAAATATAATCAAACAGAAGACTTGTTTGGTGTTGTTGTGATGCTAATGTTGCTAACAAACACTACAATGCAATAGTCACCCAAATAGCCTAAACCGTTCTGTAAAAATGCATCCTTAGATTTTCTCTCCAACCACATCCAGGTTTACATTAAGGTCTTGCAGACTTCTTGATGTGATTTCAGACACAGTATTAGCAGAGTCACTGTGCA
Source organism: Semaprochilodus insignis (assembly GCA_034552555.1). NCBI lineage: Eukaryota > Metazoa > Chordata > Actinopteri > Characiformes > Prochilodontidae > Semaprochilodus > Semaprochilodus insignis. The sequence continues at coordinate 62,104,110 of CM067474.1, forward strand.
GGATCACTCTGCAGCCATTTCAGCCAACATCGGAGCTGGTGTTCACAAAGCAGCACTGATCTCGGATCAGTTTTCATCATATTTATGACTCTCTATGTCACAAAACCTGATTCTAGATCAGCACTCTGACTCCTGGAAGATAGCAAAAGGTATTCGGCACAGATCTGGGTAGGATCTGCCATAATATCCAGTCCATAAAATGGATCTGGGCCGGTGTCAGGATTCACAGTGCGCCATTACCGGCACCAGGCCAGATCTTAGTGGTTGAGGTGGCTTTTGAAGTCAGACCCTGGCCTTTAAATTCGCTGGACACGGTGTTCAGCAACACAGCAAGGTTTTATTAATTGTCCAGAGCTTAACGAGACCTGGATGTAGTTTAAAGGAAGTTTTAGTGATGCCTTCTTATGAAAAACGATTTGGGCTATTTGGGTGACTATTGATTTCTAGTGTTTGTTAGCGACGTTAGCCTCACGGCTTCAGCTCTGTACTAAAGCAGCGCATGATGGACATCTGTGCACTACTGATTTTTCACCCAACGATTTCTTTAAACAACCATCCAATAAAAAGGTTCTTTAGGGAACCGCAAGTGGTTCTTCTATTACATTGATGTCTTTATGGTTAGCTTGATTTTCACAAGTGCAGGCTCTTACTGCTGAACTGTTTGTCATGTGGTTTAAAGGTCCACTGTGCTTTGCAATGGAATCAGAACAGACAGGAAACTCTCTCTCTCTCTCTCCCTCTCTCTCTCCCTCTCTCTCTCTCTCCATCACAAACACTTACATTAGCCAATAAACCTGCCGCTTCCTCTTGGCTGAGTTGAACGCCAGTGGTGAGGTCCTAGATGCTAATCAGGATGTTTTCTCAGAAAGACAGCGTGCTTCTTTCCTCCAGTGTGGTCACTGTGGGAAATGCAGAAAGCCCCTCTAAACTCTTTATCAGTGGAAAACGTGTTATGTACCTTTTACTGTCGTTTAAATACACTCAGCAACAAAAGAGTAATTACACAAATAGCTGCACCCAGAAGGAATCAACCCACAGGAATGAAACTTGGTGGGTGGGTTTGACATTATGAGACATGCCAATGATTCAAGTTTCACACTCAGCTGCGCATGTGACATAAGTAAGGACGGGCCTTATCGCTGTACCTGACTGACCCAACAGCCACGATTGCGGAAATTCAACAAGCAGTGATGCCCATCTTCATCCTGTTAGTTCCAGCTGCACGACGCAGGACTACATGCACGCAGACCGTTACGACGACTGTCCTTAACACCATGTCAACGTCACCAAAGACTGCAATGCTGTTGTACCAGACTGTCATGGAGTGACTCAGAATGGCAGCGGGTCATCTTCAGTGATGTTCGTTGGTGGAGACGACCAACGAATCTGTGTGTGGAGGCACCGTGGTCAGCGGTGTCACGTGTCCAGAAGGCCTGGTGTCACTCCACCTCCACCTCTACCGCACAATCTGCAGAAACTATGTGAGGATATTCAAGCTGCATGGGATGGATTATCACAGGACACCATTAGGAACCTCTAGGAGCCGAGACGTCTGGCATGTTGGGTTAGCAAACATGGCGGCCCGAGGCCATACTGAGAGACACCACTTCTGTATGTGTAGCTCAATAAATATTGATCATATCAGTCTAAATGTATCATCATTTATTGTTCCTGGTGACCTTTATCTTCCTTCCCAACAGCACTGCAATCCCACACCTCCTTCTGGGTGCAGCTGTTTATTTGATAATGAGTGTATGAGCAATTTATAGACATAAGATACACATACAAAAACTTTCATTACCTTATGATTAGTTATTATCTTATTATTTTCATTATCTTGTTAAGAAGACGTTTAGCCAGCACTTAATTATCTGCAAGTTTCCCAAAAGCAAGACATCAGCGGTTAACATACCTAGAAGATTACTACTGATGTCAAGCTGTGTACCTTTTGGGTATGAGGCTTTTGTGCATTTTATTGGGTTTCAAATAATCTGGCAACCCTGATTTGGCTACTGTGTGGTTTGTTAGCTTGCCAAGTAATTCAGGTAACACCCCAAACCTAAGGACATCATGTTCAGATGCTCCGCCCTGTCTAAGCTGCCACTCACATTTATGAGAGGAACATAATGGAGGATTGGCTTTGAAGAAACACACAGTCACTCTTTTCCCCACAAGCTGAAATGCAGGCTGGAACAGGCTGCTGGGATGCGCAACAGGCAGATGTGGGGAACGTGTGATTGCAGAACGTGTCATGATCAATGTCAGTTAGATTTACATGCATTGGAGTTTGTGCGACTAATGAAATCCATAAATCATAACGTGCTACGAACAAAGCATTGTGCTAGCCTTGAATTACCTCTACACAGGACGTCGACCCTGATTTCCTCTTTCCTGCTGTGCTGCTAGCGCTGACCTTATAGACCTTTCTTACAGTCACTGGGTCATCACGTCCGTCTTGGTATAGTAGCGTTATAGAACTTCGGCCTGCACCGTGGTCTCCTGTTTTCAGACAATAGGAGAGTATTTAGCTTGTCTGGAAGTACCTCCAACCTGGGCGAAAGGCTAGTTTGACTTGGCTGAAGTGCGTCACACAAGAGTTGAAAACACCTGGACATTATGTAGGGTGGCCACTTTCATAATACCCAAATGGGGGAAATCACTCCCCCAAAAAGAGGACTTCATAAGGGGGGTGGGGGGGACAAGTCACGACGTCGCATGACCTTGTTAAACCAATGAAATGCAAGGCATGCCTTTTGACATGGACGTGAGCCAATGACACGCATAATATTGTTGGCGAGTGAACATTTTACACAGTTCATCCCGAAAAGAGGACTGATAGGCATCCCTCCAGGTACTGCGCCGGATGGAGGACTGGGAGTTAAAAAAAAACGGACTGTCCGGGCTAGAACCGAACGTGTGGCCACCCTGACATTATGTGACCCTGTGTATCTGCTGCAGCACGTGTTGGACGTCTGTGCCGCACATCTTGTTAGAAATAATGAGTTTATAAAGCATGTTTGTGAAGGTGTTCGGTGTGAAAGCAGCTGCGTTCCGACAGCAAAGTCTATTCCAGAAAAAAATCCGGATTGGATCCGCGAGGAATCCAAAGTGGGGAATCCAAAGTGGAGACAGAGGAGAGCAGATCACCACATCCCATCTCTAAACGGACAGACTAAAGAAACTAGCCCAAAATCTAGCAACAGGTTTAAGTTCTTTCCACTCAGCCCACGTAAGCACTAGCACTGTTACCCTGTGCTCACACTAACGGGCAACAAGGTGCTTACCTTGCCCCAAGTTTGTCTCGTAAGCTAGCTAGTTTTGAAAGCACATATTATTACTGATGGGACGAATTTGTATGGGAACCTAACTGTTAGCATTCCTGGCTAGCTTTATTGGCTGGTTAGCATGCAGGCTAACCTAGCTAGCTAATTATCGAGTTACATAACTCACCAGAGACGTCAACAATATCCGCTACTTTCTTCCACACTTCATTTTTCTTTAGATGTTTATGTTAAAAGAGGCATCATATGAACTGTGGAAAGAAGAAACAGCAGTTAGGATTTTCTTCTCCATCTGGAACCAAATGCTGGTAGGAACACAAAGTTCAGAGAGCAGAAGCTGGGGGCTTTGGACCCCTATGTCTATGATTGGTTCGAAGAATTAGTTGGAGCCACTCATTTACGATGTGGCTTCACTGCATCACAATTCAACTTGATTTGTCGCTATTCGCTAAAACACATCTACAAATCTGGTACTCCCATAGGAAATGACTGGGCACTTGTCGCTCTGTCGCCTGCTAGTGTGAGCGTAGGGTTAGCGGGCGCCCTGAACACCACAACTAGACACACAGCGTCGTATTACTGTATTAAACTAAACTACTTACCAAGCTACGGTGCGGGTGGGTCCATATCCTAAGATTTTTAAGGTTTTTTGATCCAGTGGATCAATGCTGATCTCGGAGTTGAGCATTTCCAATCACAAGTATTTGCAAATTTGGCCCCTACTTCAGCCCTGCTTCCACTCTCCGGTTTTGATTGGATGCCTCATTAAAACCGATACATGGTGAGCAGAGCTTTTCAGGTGGAGTTGAACATTGTTCGATTTGATGGAGTGGAAACTCTGGTGAGTCTGCTCGGTTGAGTTAATGGTGTGTTTGGTCAGAAGTCTTAGCCATTGTTTACAACACACCCGGAACAACCGGAAGCAGCTTAACGCTACTGTTCATGCTTCCACATTAACGAATGCAGAAGTGTGAGAATGCTCCATTGTAGCACTTTGGAATTTGGGCTCAGGGAATGGGAGGTAGACCAAAAAAGTCTCTTTTGCCATAAATGCCGTAGCCGTAACACTTTCTTGGGCAACTGTAATTCTTCATAAAGTCACATGGTGTAAGGATTGCCTTACAGCAGGTATTCGGGGGTCTCATGTTGGCTGGCTGCTGGCTCAGTTGATGATGCTTCAGTGGCAACAGGGTTTGGTTCAGCTGTTCTTGGTCTGGTAATGTTTGGAAGGTTTTCCCCACACATTAGCTGAGATCTTACTTATCACCTCCTATTCTGTCTGAGAAATGAGTACAGTATTTGGCAGTCTCACACTTCGATCATTTCTACACAGGTAGGCAAAGGTAGCGTTAGGAGCTTTGCCCAAGGAGCCTTATTGGCATGTTGTAGGGTGGTTGCCCAGGTAGGGAATCGGCACGGGAGGCAGAGGTGTTACCCACTATGTTATACCAACCACTCTTCTCATCGGTCAATTAGGACATTGGACACCTTTTCAGATGTACAACTATGCCACAACATATTGCTGCAATGTTCAGAGGTATCCCAGGTATGGTTACAGCTGATAGGCTATGAAGAACCAACTGGGGGTTAGCTACAGTGCCACCCTGAGGCACAGCAGTCAAGCAGCTCTAGTTACTTAAGAATACCAAAGTCAGAAGATCGCTGATTCTGTTTGAAGCACCTCAGCAATGATCTTTACCTGAACTTGTATTTGAGCACCTACTGTATTTTTGGGTAGAGTAACATCATAAGTTTATTTTCAGGGATTTATTTTATACTTCTTTTCTGGACACTTTCGAGATATTGAGGCCCCTCCAAAATGGGAATGTTGGGTCTGGTCAGGAATGGTGCATTTGTATACCACTTTTTTGATCGGAATCATGCAGTTTTCATTCAATCACCATTCACTGACAGATTTTTACACCATAGGTGTAATAAAAAAACACACAGGTCACTATTACAACCGCCTACCAACCCACTATTTAGTGACGGTTAAAAATTAACTCACCCCAGAGATAATAGGAGGGTTATCATCTCTACGCATGAAGATTAGCTACCAAACACATTAGGTCGCTTATCTTGAATAAACTGAATTTGAGATTTGTTCATGCTTATGAATTGATTGAGCTGGTCTGCCTAAAAGAGTCGTTCCAAATTCCTTTCAGCTTTACGCTGAATGAAACAAAGGAGTCAGTTCAGTTTCTACACTTCTAATCTAGGAGCTATGTCCCATAGCTATGCCCCTGGTCCAAGGGTGGTCACACTGTGTACACCACCAAAGTCCTGCATCAAGCAAACTCTGGATGGCTGTTTGGCAGTTTGACTGGCAGAAGCCGCGCGACGGTTCCACGTTTATATGTTCTTTCTTGGAGAAAGGAGAAACACAAGGCTGCCGTCTTGGTTTTCTGTGCTGGTATGTTGGCAGACACCTATGCAAATGTCCCCGCACAATGCCTGCACATGTTCGCAGATATGGAGGCGCAGTATAATTCAACCTGAAACCACAATGCCATTCATGTTTGAAAATGGTTGATTGATTGCAATACATTTATTATTATTATTCTGAGTGATGTATAGTTTGGGCAACAAAAACTAGGCCAAGTTACATGAACAATTTGTGAAAAAAATAAACATAACCTGCAATTTCAGTCATTGCCAATTCCACTCCTGGTTCCTGCCAGACTGAGCGGATTTAGCTTAGATTTACTTCGGCAGGTGACCAAAATTTGGGCTAGTTTTTGTCACAATTATGGATTATGGAAAAAAAGAATATTTAGGTGGTAAACTACACTACTTGATAATGCAGTTTAAATGTCAATACTCCTCCCCACATCCAGTCAGTTATCAAAACTTTGATTGACTAATATCTATCTATATCATTCATAGTATATGTTTGTTGTGGATGTAATCAATGTGCATCTGGGGCAAGTTCGCATGGCTTTACTAGCTGGCAGCTCTGTCATGTGATCTGATCAGCTGAGCCTGAGGTAAGCACATTTTAATAAGGTGTATGAGGAACAGTTACGCTTGCAGTATTATCGCTATTTATTTGCCTTTCTGTCTGCATGAGATCATAAGTCCTATCATACACAATTTCCTGTTAGTTCTGTCTTTTTCTCTTCATCCGGGATCGACCTGAGGAGGTCGGGTTCCGCCCTTGAGCCTGGTTCCTCTTGAGGTTTCTTCCTTACTCAAGGGAGTTTTTCCTCGCCACTGTTGCCTCTGGCTTGCTCAAGGGGGGCTTGGACCCGGTCTCCCTTTCCTATGTCTGTGCATTAACACCGTGTTTTTCTCTTTTCTTTTATAACAAACTGATTTTCTTGAAGCCGCTTTGAGACAATGTTGGTTGTAAAAAGCGCTATACAAATAAATATTGATCGATTGATTCACAATACCCCAGAACATGTTAATACTCTGGAAACATCGATGAGTTAGTTTGGCCTCCTAGGGAATTGGAATTGAGGTCAAATTAGATCCACACCAATCAAATAAGTTTCTAGGTTTCACAATATTGCTTAATGCTACCAAACTGGGAGGGTGAAATGTAGCGTGAAATCCTTTCATCCTTTCAATCTGCAACTAAAGCAATCCCGTTGGACACCTCAACATACTTGAAGGAGCTAACTGCACTTCTGATGACTCTTCTATGCAAATCATGTTCATGCGAGCATTGCGCTACAGTAGAATGGTGCACCTGCACTCCAGTATCAGCTAAACCTTCCTGTGGGTCCTTTCCTGCCATATGGGGGTTTTGCTTTGCATTTTCTGGCCAGTGTACAAACAGTCCCATCTGAGTGTTTTCTTGGTCTTTCAGATCTTGCCCTGACTTCCACAGTTGTCCTGTAACTGCCATTTCTTAATGACATTTCGGACAGTGGAAACTGGAAGCACTTTGAAATCTCTTTATTAGCATAATATTTAGATCCTCAACCAGATTTGATCATGCTTTGAAACTGTCAACAGCCGACAGTTCCTAATGACAATCCCTGATCGTCATGATATGCCAGTTAAAGAAGCAAAATGATGAATTCATACCCCAAACAGTAGAGGGCAACATATCACCAGAGAGTTGTGGTGTGCACCCCTGTCATAAGAAACAAGGAAATGCACAGTCCCTCTTCACTTCTTGCCAGTCTAGAAGAAACGTTCCCGTGGTGGAAACCAGCACTAATCTTAACTCTTGTTCTGCATCTATTTATATCACTTCTATTGTTTGCTGCTGAACGTGGTTTCTTGCTGGGAGCGGGCAGCAGCAGCGGTGGTTGCTCACCAGGAGCTTTAGCCATCATTGTGTTAATTACTCCTTTCATTGGCTACCTGCCCTTTAACGATCTAACCCGGGAGCAGCACCTTCAACATGACTGATAGGAGGTTAGAATATGCCATCAGGGCAGCAGTGCTACTTCTTCATCCTATCATGTTTCCACCCGTACAGCTCCATAGAGACTCACTATCGCCTCTTTAGGTACAAAGTGGTATTACGAGACAGGACAGGCCGGGGCTAGCTGTTACTGTACACCAACACACTACTTACAGTACACTAACGCATTGCACTTACCGAGTTACTGTACACCAACACGCTACTTACAGTACACTAACACATTACACTTACTGAGGTACTGTACACCAACACGCTACTTACAGCACACTAACGCATTACACTTACTGAGGTACTGTACACCAACACGCTACTTACAGCACACTAACGCATTACACTTACTGAGTTACTGTACACCAACGCGCTACTTACAGTACACTAACGCATTACACTTACTGAGTTACTGTACACCAACGCGCTACTTACAGCACACTAACGCATTACACTTACTGAGGTACTGAACACCAACACACTACTTACAGTACACTAACGCATTACACTTACTGAGTTACTGTACACCAACGCGCTACTTACAGTACACTAACGCATTACACTTACTGAGTTACTGTACACCAACACACTACTTACAGTACACTAACGCATCACACTTACTGAGTTACTGTACACCAACACGCTACTTATAGTACACTAACGCATTACACTTACCGAGTTACTGTACACCAACACACTACTTACAGTACACTAACGCATTACACTTACAGAGGTACTGTACACCAACACGCTACTTACAGTACACTAACGCATTACACTTACAGAGGTACTGTACACCAACACGCTACTTACAGTACACTAACGCATTACACTTACAGAGGTACTGTACACCAACACGCTACTTACAGTACACTAAC
>CM067474.1:62112733-62129464 GCA_034552555.1 Semaprochilodus insignis
TACTGTACACCAACACACTACTTACAGTACACTAACGCATTACACTTACCGAGGTACTGTACACCAACACGCTACTTACAGTACACTAACGCATTACACTTACAGAGTTACTGTACACCAACACACTACTTACAGTACACTAACACATTACACTTACTGAGTTACTGTACACCAACACACTACTTACAGTACACTAACACATTACACTTACAGAGGTACTGTACACCAACGCACTACTTACAGTACATTTTGTGTTAATGTTGGTTTTGAAAACGTGTTTAGAATGTCTTGCAAAGCGTTTCTGTCTGGTGGGGGATTTCCAGGGTGATGTCAGCAGATCCATTAGCCTGTTGTTACTCATCGTCTGCATTCAGGGACGGGGGATGACTTTATCAGATTGATATTTACATAAATATTACAGCCACTTGTTATATAAAGAGAGAGTGTTAAGAGTGTTATTCTTAATCCAGCCAGCCATCGTTTCAGACTAACTCCCTCAGTTTTAACACAATAGAACCTTCTGTTACTTTATCTGCACACCATTGAAATTCTGGATAGGGCTGCACAAACTAATGCCAATAAACATCACTCAGTCATTGTGTCATGTGTCATCACCGTGGCAGAACTGAAATCATTTGTTTGGATTATGGCCCAAAAAAACTTGGCTTGTTAGTTTATGAGATGATGTGGTGTGACAAGCCACTGCAGTGGATTCCCCGCCGCTATAGTTTCTCTGTTGCCTTTGGGTCTTCATTTGCATGTAGTCAGTTCCCTACACCCCTCATGCTTTTCATATTTCTTTCAGTGCAGATTTCAAGCAGCTCTGACCAACTTGCAGTGATGCATATACAGAAACACGCCATTACATTATACTGCCAAAAGTATTTATTCGTCTGCCTTCACACGCATATGAACATGATTGACATCCCATTCTTAATCCATAGGGTTTAATATGATGTCGGCCCACCCTTTACAGCTATAACAGCTTCAACTCTTCTGGGAAGGCTTTCCACAAGGTTTAGGAATGTGTTTATGGAAATCTTTGACCATTCTTCCAGAAGCGCATTTATGAGGTCAGACACTGATGTTGGACGAGAAGGCCTGGCTCTCAGTCTCCGCCCTAATTCATCCCAAAGGTGTTCTATTGGGTTGAGGTCAGGACTCTGTGCAGGCCAGTCAAGTTCTTCCACACCAAACTCGCTCATCCATGTCTTTATGGACCTTGCTTTGTGCACTGGTGCGCAGTCATGTTGGAATATGAAATTGTCCAAGCTGGGAGCATGAAATGGTCCAGAGTCTCTTGGTCTGCTGAAGCATTAGGAGTTCCTTTCACTGGAACTAAGGGGCCGAGCCCAACTCCTGAACAACAACCCCACACCATAATCCCCCCTCCACCAAACTTTACACTCGGCACAATGCAGTCAGACAAGTACCGTTAAACCCAGACTCGTCCATCGCATTCCCAGACGGAGAAGTGTGATTGGTCACTCCAGAGAACATGTCTCCACTGCTCTAGAGTCCAGTGGCAGCGTGATTTACGCCACTGCATTCGATGTTTTGCATTGCACTTGGTGATTTGGATGGGTGAGTGAATACTTTTGGCAATATAGTGTATCTTCAGAATACTTCCTGGGTCATCTGTTCTAGTCGTCCGGCTATAGTTTTCAGTTTTTGCATCTTTGGACGTTCAGCATGAAGACATACCATGTGTTTACAGTAGTTAACTCATTAATGCAGTGAATGACTTATTTCTTAAACACTGTTAACATGTTTTCCAAGTTTGACCCTTGGAATCATCTAAACTTCCAGGCTGAAGAAGAACTATCTGAATCTCCCCAACTCTCAATTTCCGGGAACCTACGGTGGCCGTCAGGCTTGTTGCCGTCACCTGTCCCGGTTTCTTTTTGCTTCTTTTGCTTGTTTGATGGTGAGGATACAGGCTCCTTCACTTCGCTTATTAGTTCCATCCTACGTTTGTCAAAATTTGGGTTCTCAAACAACACAAAATGGTTATCCAGCACCAGAGTTCTAGCAGTTTGTTCTACCTATCTTGCAGTCACAACGAGTATGCTCATATCGTTAGTACAGCGTACTGACCCAGTTCAAACGTTTTAGGGTGTTTTTAATGTTAATTCAGTTCCATTAACATCTCTGCTTTCAGACAAGAAGCTGAATGTCAGAATGTAACAGTGTCACCATTTAAGATGGAGCGTGGAAAAGAGGCGGGCGAATAAGAAAAGCTGAAGTTCAGCCTCGTAGTTTTGATGCTGGTAGTATTTTTGATAAGGAGGTTTAAGCTATCCAAACACCCTACCTGGCGTTTTAGGCATGGAGCTACCGCTAAGTGCTGTAGCATCACCAAGTACAAGCTGCTGTTAAACGTGAAACATGAACATCTGTCTCTGCAGCCAGGGTGTGGTTGGTCCGGTCTGGGGTGCTGTAGAAACATGGCGGTGGCAGCCTGGGTGCAGAGACAGATGTTCATGTTTCTAAACCAACAAATTACTCAGTGATTCATAGTTACAGGTAATTATACACTAATGATTACATGAATTCTGTCCGTTACAGTGCAGTTAAAATGCTTATTGTTACTGTACAAGGCTGAATCCAATAGTACGCTATGAATATCATCGTTCTATAAATGCTCTACAAATAAACGTTTCCCTACTGGCTAAATATGCTATATGTAGTTTATGACATGACAAAGCTTCTGTTATAAGTGTTATAGCTCCAGAGCCAAAATAAAGAGCACGTAGAACACATTAAACATGTACGAAACATATGAAAACAAACAAACAGACAAACACATAAATAATAAACACAAATTAAAAAATAAAAATAAAAAAATAAATGAATAATGTGACTGATCATTATGTAATAAATATGATATCGTCAGTATTTTAAATAGTTAGCTAAATGAGTATTTCAAACGTTTCTGTTTTATTGTCTTTTTTGTTTTTGACCAAGCTAGCTTTAAAAATGAAGTGGACATATTGGACAACAGACAAATGCATCTGCTTTGTTCGCAAATTTGAAGAATGCAACGATTAAACGAAAAATGATTTGACGCATAAGTTCGGCAAAAGTTCATCGGGGGGACCCCAGGCAGAGGGGGTTTCTTGTCTCGGTAGATTTTTGGTGCTATAACAACAAATCTGTTTTTAAGGGGGACATTTCCCCTACTCCCCCATATTACATTTCATTTGCATATAGTTATATTATTTAAATTATCTTTAAATTGAAAACATTCCAATATTAACTAACATCATCAACTGAATGTAAAGAAATAACAGTATTTTCACGATATGTCTCCAGTTTACAAATCTGAAGAACATGTGATACAACTAACGATGAATGAGTTAACTGTTAGTTAATAATGACATCTAGTGGCAGGATTTGAGTGCAGATGGGTTAGCTGTATCAGCCAGTCACTATTTTTGGGAACTGCACGTGAGCTCCTGTTTTGGACATGCTGTCTTTTACTGCAGCTTAAAGCTGTTAAAATATGTCATTTTTATTAAACTCTCAGCGGCTCAGAGATGGTGGAGTCAGATTTAACACTGATGGTGTGATTTTAGGAGGAGGTGTCAATGGGGAACCCTCAGGCTCCTCTGGGCCTTCAGAGAAGGTTTAATGACTTCTGGGAAATAAAAAACACAATTTTTTTTGGTTCATTTTTGTTCATAATAGAATCTTCATGCTAACTGTGTTTCCACTCCGCAAGTATTGTGCCCCTACTGTGTTTGTTTCTCTGTGGTATGTAAGTTGATACAGCCAAGAGAGCTCTCTTGTTGGTTAGGAAGGCCAAACATGTCAGATTACCAACCAATGTAATTAGAAGCTGACAGAATGGGATGAATATTCTAGAACAGTGAATGGGATGAGTATTCTAGAACGGTGAATGGGATGAATATTCTAGAACAGTGAATGGGATGAGTATTCTAGAACAGTGAATAGGATGAATATTTTAGAACAGTGAATGGGATGAGTATTCTAGAACAGTGAATAGGATGAATATTTTTGAACAGTGAATGGGATGAGTATTCTAGAACAGTGAATGGGATAAATATTTTAGAACAGTGAATGGGATGAATACTCTAGAACAGTGAATGGGATGAATATTTTAGAACAGTGAATGGGATGAATATTTTAGAACAGTGAATGGGATGAATATTTTAGAACAGTGAATGGGATGAATATTTTAGAACAGTGAATGGGATGAATATTTTTGAACAGTGAATTGAATGAACATTCTAGAGCAGTTAATGGGAGGAATATTTTAGAACAGTGAATTGAATGAACATTCTAGAGCAGTTAATGGGAGGAATATTCTAGAACAGTGAATGGAATGAATATTCTTGGACAGTGAATGGAATGAATATTCTTGGACAGTGAATGGGATGAATATTCTATAACAGTGAATGGGATGAACTTTCTAGAATGGTATGTTAATGTGTTATAAGTTGGTATGTTAATGTCTGTTAAACTTCAGATACATCGTATGGAATATTTTGACAAGCTTCAAATGTCCATCTTTAATGATGGACGACCAACAGGATATCCAACATGAAAAACACCTGTGTGAAAAAGTACTTGCCCCCTACAAATAAATAACCTGTTTCATGAATTTAGCAATAACTGCAGCCAACATTTCTGTTGGTTTGATATGAGCCCTACTGCTTTATGGTGAAGAAACCTGAGCCCACTCTTCTTTGCAGAACTGCTGTAATTCAAACACATCTGTAGATTCTCTAGCATGAGGCCCTGCTACAGCATCTCTATTAGGCTCTGTTAGGCAAGTGAGGACTTTGACAAAGCCACTGCAAAACATTCATTTCCGTTTCATCTGCAGGAGCCTGAAGTTACTGCCACCTTAAATATATATATAGGCATCCCTAAAGGACCACCGTCAGGTGTAGGTGTAGTACCTAATAAAAGGGCCAGTGAGAGTAGATTATGATAAGAAAAACTAAATGTGAAATTGATAGTACTGCTGCAGTATTCTGTGTTTTGCTCCTCTCTAACTGGCCTGGTTCACCTCGTGAAGGGTTTGATAAGTAGCTGATGAGCAGTAAAAGCACTCCACTGTGTGCTGCACTACTCTGCGCAGCCCTGGGCTCTGCTGACAAGTGGCTCTCGTTCAGAATTTGAAATCTGCCATATGTGCACTGCGCAAAACTGGGAGTGCCTGTTCTACATAATATATGAATATAAATAAAGAATGCAATATATATATATATGTTCTCACTTTTACACACAGTGTTTGGGTCAGTGTTTACCAGTATATGCTGATATACTCCCACCTGCCACTTCATTAGGAACACCTTCTTGAATCTACACTCACTGTCCGTCTTGTCAGCTCCACTGACCATATAGGAGCACTCTGTAGTTCTGCAGTTACAGACTGTAGTCCATCTGTTTCTCTGTATACTGTATTACCCTGTTCTTCAATGGTCAGGACCCCCACAGGGCCAACACAGAGCAGGTATGATGTGGGTGGTGGATCATTCTCAGTACTGCAGTGACACTGACGTGGTGGTGGTGTGTTAGTGTGTGTTGTGCTGGTGTGAGTGGATCAGACACAGCAGTGCTGCTGGAGTGTTTGAACACTGTGTCCACTCACTGTCCACTCTATTAGACACTCCTACCTTGCTGCTCCACCTTGTAGATGGACAGTCAGAGACGATAGCTCATCTGCTGCCGCACAGTGCAGTGTTGGTCATCCTCTAGTCCTTCATCAGTGGTCACAGGACACTGCACACAGGACACTGCCCACAGGATGCTGCCCACAGGACGCTGCCGGCTGGATAGTTTTGGTTGGTGGATGATTCTCAGTCCAGCAGTGATACTGAGGTGTCCAGCAGCACTGCTGGGTCTGATCAACTCACACCAGCACAACACACACTAACACACCACCACCATGTCACTGCAGTGCTGAGAATGATCCACCACCCACATAATACCTGCTCTGTGGTGGTCCTGTGGGGGTCCTGACCATTGAAGAACAGGGTAATACAGTATACAGAGAAACAGATGGACTACAGTCTGTAACTGTAGAACTACAGAGTGCTCCTATATGGTCAGTGGAGCTGATAAAATGGACAGTGAGTGTAGATACAAGGAGGTGTACCTAATGAAGTGACCAGTGAGTGTATGTGGTTATATCCTGGAATTATTATATAGGGCCCCTAGGGGGCAGTGTATGGCTAGTGTGGCAGCTTAAAACTTCAGCCTGTTCCAAATTGAATTAAAAATCCCAATCACTGTACAGCTCCCTCCCACAAATGTCAATTTAACGCCTACTCATCTGTCCTGCTGACCGATCATCAGCGTTTTTGATTTAATGCACTGGCTTCAGGAAAAAAAGCTGGTTCTATTTTGGGGAGCATTGAGCTCAGAACACTTTAACCAAATATTCTGAACAAACACCAGCATTCTGATATCACAGAAAAACATCTAACAAGCCAAAAGAGGCAGAGTGAATGGGGGAGAACATTCTAGAACAGCACAAATGCGGTAGAGCATTATAGAGTGGGACAATGTAAAAACGGGTAACAGTTTAAAAGAGGTTGAATGTGGACAATATTTTAGAAGAGTGTGAAAAGGAGAACAAGCTAGAAACATGTACATGGGTGGTGACATTCTTGAATGATGAGAATGGGGAGAACATTCTAGAACAATGTGAATGAGAGAGGACAATTTAGAACAATGTGATTGAGCAAGAACATTCTAGAACATCTAGAATAGGATGAATATTCTAGAACCGTGAATGGGATAGACTTTTTAGAATGGTGTGAACTGGAGAAAAACATTCAAGAATAGTAAATGGGATGAACTGTCTAGAACAGTGAATGGGGTGGAAATTCTAGAACAATGTACAAGAGAGAAAATATTATGTATTTTAGAACAGTGAATGGGAGGAATATTTTAGAACAGTGTTCTCCCCATTCTCATCATTCAAGAACTCTATAATGGGAAAGGACATTCTAGAACCATGTGGTTTGGACAAAACATTCTTGAACAATGTGAATTGGAAAGAGCAACAATGTGAATCTGGGACAACTATCTAGAACAGTATGAATGTGAGAGAACATTCTTGTCCATTGTGAATGAGTAAAAACATTCTAGAACAGTGTGAATAAGATGGAACCTTGTATAAGAGTGTGAATGAGAGGGAACATTCTAGATCAGTGTGAATAAGTGAAAACATTCTAGAACAGTGTGCATAAGAGGGACCTTTGTAGAACTGTGTGAATAAGAGGGAACATTCTAGAACATTGTGAATAAGAGGGAACATTCTAGAACAGTGTGGATGAGAGTTAATTTTCTAGAACACCAAATGAGAAAGAACATTCTCAATCTGGAACAGTGTGAATGAGGTGTAACATTCTAGAACCGTGTGAATAAGAGGGAACATTCAAGAACATTGTGAATAAGAGGGAACGTTCTAGAGCAGTATTAATGTGGGGATCATTCTAGTTGGAAGTGAGTGAAGGAAATGTGTTTACATTCTGCAGTCTGTTCAGTCTGTTTTGTCTGTTCAGTCTGTTTAGTCTGACCTGCAGGTAATTATTATCAACTAGCATTCCACCTTAAGTAGTGCACTAGTTGCACTCTGTCACCTGTACAAGCTGTAGCAATTAAGGTGGAACGTTTGATTAAGAAGCAGCCTTGTTTAAAGATGAACATCAACCATGCACACTTACAGTCGGGTTCCTTGGAAAGGGAATGCAAAGTCCAGACAGCACAGTTCAGTACCTTACGAATAACAAGTTGATGCACTGAACTCTACTTATTCAGCTATGGCAATTTAAATACAGCGTTCCATTCTATGGCAGCCTTCAATTAAAAGCAAAGGCTTATACAGTGTGGCTATTTTATTGTATTCTACCCCTTGATAGTCAGGACCTACCAACAGTCCAGAAGTTTACTGTACAGTTCAGAACTTTAGGAATAACAATGTGCACTGCAGTCTTTGCAGTTACTGAATAAATACACCATAGGATGCAATAAGGCTGGGATTTTGGGGGGGTTAACTTCAGATTGGTCTGACAGTCTCTCCAGTATCTGATCTGTTCAGGGTTTGTATGCCCTCACCAACCCATCCTATAAACTACTGTCCATTTAAAAGCCTTCCGAGCAATTGTGAGTTTAAAAGGTTGTTCAGTTTTAGCACTTTCAATCCATCAAAATGTATTTGTATAGTACTTTGTTGTCTCAAAGCAGCTTCACAGAAAAGCAGGTTATGGAGAAATGAAAAGAATAAAAATAGAAAGAAAAGGAGCCCATGGAGGGATGTAAGAAAGGGGAATCTGGATCCAAAGCCCCTTATATGCAAGCCAAAGGCAACAGTGGCAATGAAAATCTCCCTTAGAACAAGAGGAAGAAACCTTGAGAGGAAACCAGGCCCAAGGGAGGAACCCGTCCTCCATCGGGTGAAGATACCACGACAGTAGTAATGAGATTTTATAACTCATATAGCTCAATAACAAACCTCATAACCTTTTTGTTTTTATGCTGTCCTATGTTTTCATTTTCATCACATGCAAATGGAATCAAACATGTTTACTGCTGCCTGGTTTGAAATAATCTCTTATCTCCATTAAACCGCAATGTGTGATGTGTTCCTCCTTTGACTGCTGTCCATTAAACTCTTGAAAAAATGACCCATTTTCAGGATGACTCTGCAGTGAACGACACCGTTACACCAGTAGTGGAGCTTCAGTAGAATGTTTATGGACAAATGGTCATCATAAATCAACAAAAGAATATCACCATCATCAGAAAACAAAAAGGAGAGAAAAAAAGAAAGAAAGAAAGAAAGAAAGAAACAGTCATAATTACATTAAACAGTTCCTAAAAAAGGCAGTATGCTGACCAACGTGTCTACGCACCTTGCAATGTCCACTTCATGACAGTAATAGGATCAACCAGTTTATAAAAGTGGTCATAAAAAGGTATGAAGTTTGCCCGCGTGTGTTTCTACTGCCGGTAGTAAATGTAAAACATTCAAGAAACGCTGTTATTTCACTTTACGATAGCCACAACTGTCACAGAACATACGCAACATAAGGCCTGCGGCTAACTGCAGTAGTCTCAGCTGAACCACGAATACAGGATGAATCCACTGGGATGGAGTTTGATTGTACAAAAGTTGATAGAAAAGTTCAATAACTGGAACTACTAAACTACACCAAGCACAGCTCTGGTGGCCTTAGAACGTCTCCAGCACATGTAGCTCTTTGACCTTTCCATCTATTACCACCATCATTTCCACAAATGCCAACTCACTACTTACACTTTCCTACGTTCTCTTCACAATGCAGGTCAGAATCCAGTCGTCCCAAAGTCTGGTGAAGATATTTCTCGAGAGGATCTCGGAATTGTGTAGGCAATCGGAGAAGGATATCAAATAGACACACATAAAGGACACTTACTCTTGGGGAAATGACCTTCCCTACCCACCTAAACGTTCAGAAACTAGCTCTGGAAGAGGCTCAAATACACCGAAAATAAAAACGAAATGAAAGTAGCTAGGATTGTCAATGCTATTATTACTATTATTAGCATGTAAAACTAAGCAAACTATACGCCTATCTATGGACTTTGTGCTCGTTTCTTTTACTTGTAATGTTATTCCTGTGTTCCCTGCGGGTTCCTCTTATTCAGAGATGGGTAGAGTAGCCTGAGGCTAGAGACATACTTGCTGTTAACTATCGTCGCTGTCCAAAGAAAAACAAGTATCTCCAAAATAGCAACTTTACAGGAGAGGCCAAAACCCAATTTAATTCTAAAGTCAATGGAACCAGACGATTTCCCAAGCATGTTTTGGATATTTCTGGTGATCCATTCATCATGAAATGTCCACCCAATGTAAACAGCAGCTCATGTGATCAAATGATGCCAAAAAATAAAAATCAACCAAATTGGAGATACATGGTTTTCATTGGACAGCGACGCTAAGCATTCGTGTACGCATGATGACTGCCTCACGTATCCTGGGTCCGTTTGGTGCATCAGTTGCGCACGTCCCCCAAGAAATAAATGCTGTGAGTAAGCAATGTGCAGTACACACAACAACGGTAGGGGCAGTGCAGGCGCTCAGCAGCCTCAAAACCGTGGAAAGACCAAGTCCGCAAGTACGCACAGCGGTATGATGTGTCCACGACGCTGTGCAGCGCCAAATATGCTGCCGTGGCCTTTCTACTGTGATTGTAGACTTATCCAAAGGCTAATCTCCTCAAGTGCCACTATTTCCGCTAAATCCGGAAGCTCCTTAAGGTCAGTGTTTCCTGGTCTGCCCTCTAGTGGAAGCCTCCAGGAACAAACAGCAGGTATGTCTCTAGACTAACACGGACTGAAGGTATTGTTACTTCTGTGAAATCTTAGCACACAACAACATCAGGCCTCAAGTGCAGAAGGTTGGAGAGGGAACTTCCTTGGAACGTGTTAGTACATCCGGCTTCTATTAGCTTGGGAACTGAGCAGGGAAGTAGGGATGTAACAATCCATTGATCTGTTTCCACACATCGATCAAATAGCAAACGATCCTGTTCCAGCATTAGCCACTTGATCTCTCTACGTATACTCCTACGCTGTTGGTGGCAGCGCTTCATACCTGATGCGACACAGCGGAAGGAGCTGGAACCACCCTATGATGCTTGTTATTTCCCCACAAACGTGGTTGCTGTTTGCATTGCGTTTCCACATGATACGAGCATCTGCATTCTCAGTTTATTGCTTAAATAAGCTTTATGTAGATAATATAAAGAGATCAACAATAATTGCGGTCATGACTGTTTCTAGCTGTCTCAGCGAGAGACGCATGTTGGTTCACAACATTGATCTAATCAAGGGATTTATATCACCTATCAAAGAGCTAAAACTACCGTTGACTTGTCTATTAGCCTCTATTATATATAATAGCATATATAACATTAGCATGCTGTGCCAGATGAAGGCCTTGTTTGCGCGCTTGTGCTCACATTAAAGCACCTAGCAATCCAGCTGCAGTCTACCAGTCCTCCAAGGATCAGTAGCCAAGAAAATGTACAAATCAAATGGTTTTAGAACAAATAATGGATAGACAGGAAAGACCTTTGCCATTTAGGAACTTTACCAAGTAGGAACACATACAGCCCTTGGAAAATTGAAGAGACCACCTCAAAATGATCAGTTTCTCTAGTTGTACAGTTTCTGGGTTTGTGTTGGACCAAAATGAGCAGTTCTGTTTGATTCTATACACTACTGGAAACACGTCTCCCAAATTCCAGATCATATATTGTATTTAGATCTGTTTATTTAGAAAATCACTAATGACCCTCCAGAAGCCTGTTTACTGAACCATGCTCGCAGTGCATTTCACCCCAGCCAGCGCTCGCTAGTCTTTCTGTAGGTCAAATAAGAATCAATGTAGGATCGCATCATGAGTCTCAAATGAGAGATAACAACAGTAAAGTAGTACGGGAGCGGAACCAAACACCCAGAATGACCCTAAAAAAGAATTATCAACTAAAATGAAGCCAAGTAAATATACACTTGGGTAGAGGTTAAAGCGTTGTCATTTGAAACGACTCAGACAAGTACAAATGTGTCAAAGGTTTGCTCTAGTACCTGTAACCAGTTCCCACTCTTACTCGGGCTTGTTAATGAGCTGAGCAGTTGAATCAGGTGTGTTGGGAGTAGGGAAACCACTAAAATGTGCAGGGCAGGGTGCCTCCAGGGCCAGAGTTGAGAAATACTGGGCTATCATATGCAGAGGCTCACTCTGTTTGAAGAACACTATGTACTCAGTGATGTCTCACTGATGTCATGGGAGGAGTATTCTTGTGGACTTCTAGAATGGCTGGGACTTTACTCTTTGTTCAGTTCATAGCTGCTTTAGTTCCTTGGGAGCGCAGCATTGTGCTTGTGTGATGTCCACTACGGAAAACCTTGACGAAGGAAACACAGTTACCCAAAAGAGAGCAAAAACATACCCGGCCACTGGGGAGAGCTTGCCATTAAAGGGAACCCATCATTAGACAGATCCTGTACCTGGATCTATGGCTACAGCTAGCGAATGTGCTTTGTCATCAGGCCAATCCTGTCAACAGTCAGAACCTAAAGTATCGCTGGACTGCCATCAGGCCCAACACTTCCAAGCTTTTCTTCAGTGTCTCTCCTCAGACTGTGCCCGAGAGCAGCAGCTTGGCCTCTGCACATTCCTGGCGAACAAGCGTAAGGGGTTTTGTCTCCGTCTGCCCCTTGCCCCTTTTCCTTCCTCCTTTTTCCTGCTTCCTTTTGCTGAGCTGCACCGGCTAGATGTTGACGTGGCGGGGGGGCTGGAAGGGAGTGGAGAGGCTATGTCAGTGATGTTTGAAGACGAGGCCAAGGTAGGTGTACCCACAGATGGCTTCTGTTGCTTCTTCACCTGTTTCTCCAGGTGTTTCTGAATTGCGGTACCCAGGACAGCTACCTCCACCACGGCGCCGTAGACTTCCCATGTCATGCCTTTTTCGTCCCAGCTCACTTCTTGTACAGGCTCCGGTGGTTCCTCCAGTCCTGCTCGTGGCTCAGGCTGTGGGATCAGTTCAGGGGAGCTCAGGATTACAGGGCTCATAGGACTTGTGGCGAGTGAGTGCACTTGTAGCTCAGGTGCTTTTCTTCCAATGGGAGTCATGGGATCTGTAGCGATCGAGCGAGTCTCCACATGCAGATGAGGTGGTTTTGTTGCAATGGGGGTCATGGGAGCCGTAGCAATGGAACGGGTCTCCACATGCAGATGAGGTGGTTTTGTCGCAATGGGGGTCATGGGAGCTGTAGCAATGGAACGGGTCTCCACGTGCAGATGAGGTGGTTTTGTTGCAATGGGGGTCATGGGAGCTGTAGCAATTGACCGAGTCTCCACATGCAGTTGAGGTGCTGTCGTTACTATGGGGGTCATGGGAGCTGTTGCAACTGAGTGAGTTTCAACATGAAGTTGAGGGGCATTTGTTGCAATCGGGATAATTGAAGACATGGCAATCGAGTGTATCTCTGTTTGGAACTCAGGTGCGGCTGTAGCAATGGGGGTCATAGGAGCTGTGGCAACTGAATGAGTCACCACATGCAGTTCAGGTGCAACTGTTCCAATGGGAGTCATTGGAGCTGTGGCAACTGAACGAGTGTCCACATACAACACAGGTACAGCTGTTGCAATGGGGGTCATTGGAGCTGTGGCAACCGAATGAGTCACCACATGCAGTTCAGGTGCAACTTTTGCAATGGGAGTCATTGGAGCCGTAGCAACTGAACAAGTCTCCACATGCAGTCCAGGTGCAGCTGTTACAATGGGAGTCATTGGAGCTGTGGCAACTGAACAAGTCTCTACATTCAGCGCAGGTGCGGCTGTTGCAATGGGGGTCATTGGAGCTGTGGCAACTGAATGAGTCACCACATGCAGTTCAGGTGCAGCTTTTGCAATGGGAGTCATCGGAGCCGTAGCAACTGAATGAGTCACCACATGCAGTTCAGGTGCAGCTTTTGCAATGGGAGTCATCGGAGCCGTAGCAACTGAACAAGTCTCCACATGCAGTCCAGGCGCAGCTGTTGCAATGGGAGTCATTGGAGCAGTAGCAACTGAACGGGTCTCCACATGCAGTTCAGGTGCAGCTGTTGCAATGGGAGTCATTGGAGCTGTGGCAATTGAACGGGTCTCCACATGCAGCTCAGGTGCAGCTGTTGCAATGGGAGTCATTGGAGCTGTAGCGACTGAACGGGTCTCCACATGCAGTTCAGGTGCAGCTTTTGCAATGGGAGTCATAGGAGCTGTAGCAATGGAACGGGTCTCCACATGCAGCTCAGGTGCAGCTGTTGCAATGGGAGTCATTGGAGCTGTGGCAACCGAACGGGTCTCCACATGCAGTTCAGGTGCAGCTGTTGCAATGGGCGTCATTGGAGCCGTAGCAATGGAACGGGTCTCCACATGCAGTTCGGGTGCAGCTGTTGCAATGGGAGTCATTGGAGCTGTGGCGACTGAACGGGTCTCCACATACAGCTCAGGTGCAGCTGTTGCAATGGGAGTCATTGGAGCCGTGGCAACTGAACGGGTCTCTACATGCAGTTCAGGTGCAGCTGTTACAATGGGAGTCATTGGAGCTGTAGCGACCGAACGAGTCTCCACATACAGTTCAGGTGCAGCTGTTGCAATGGGAGTCATAGGAGCTGTAGCAACCGAATGAGTCTCCACATAAAGTTCAGGGGCGGCTGTTGCAATGGGAGTCATAGGAGCTGTGGCAACTGATCGGTACTCCACCTGTACACCCACCTGAAGTTCTGCATCCTTCATCTCAACCGATGGAACTGCTTCACTTCCTTCACTGGGGCTCAGCTTGCTAAGAGAATACGGGAAGAAGAAGGCAGCAGATCCCTGAGGAGGGGTCATAGGGCTGGTGGCCACAGAATGGTACATGGTCTCCAGGCTAACCTGGGTCTGCACATGCTGTTGTTGCTCAAGTGACTGGCCCTGCCTCCCTCTGCAGAGTTCCAAAGATTTGGTTTGCTGTAATGCCAGTTTGGTCTCCGGATCAGAAGACACAACAAACTCCAAAGATCTGGCTTTGGCGCCTGCATTAGCAGGGTCATCAGAAACTTTGGTTTGTTTCCTGCATCTATCAGCCTGCGCTGGCACACTGGCACTTTGGCCTGCTGAACTATTGCTGATCATTGTCGTCTCTTGTTGCTGACTGAGCTCGATCAGGTCGGCCACAACCTCAGAAGCATCCAGACTGTCATCTTCAGTGGGTGCTGCATACTCAGCAGAGGTGACTGGCTCGAGAAAGGTGGTGATTTCAATTTTTTCAGCTTCCTTGATCGCCATCTCTGGCGCCTCATGGTTGGTCACCAGGATGGTGATTTCCTGGCTGGCCTGTTGTCGGTCCGATGTAAAGCGTTCCCTGCGCGTGTGTCCGTCACCACTGATCAGTTCATGCTGATGAGCGCTGTCCTGATCCAGTCCTGGACGAGCGCTTAAATCTCCCTGTGATGCTGAGGGAAGCTGATCCACTTTGGTTGCCACTGGCTGGGAGATGGCGGGGATGTCATCCTGAGTGCCTGTTGCTGCGTGTGTACAGGCTTCGGTCGGCTTGTTGTCCACCATGCTGTTGTTGGAGAGGGTCACAGAGGCATCGCTTTTGTGGCTATGATTTAAATCAGGGCAAATCCCCGAGCCGACTTTCCAGACTTCACTCTGGCTGAGAATGGGACCTTCCATTCATATGGAGGTGGGGGTATCCTCTGACTTCTTGCCTTGCCCCAGGGTTCATGGTCTATGAATGCATTTGCTGAGAATAAAAAAAAAGAGTAAAGCCGTACTTGTAAGAACATCGCCATACAAACAGTCCAGACAGGTATCAGTACACCGTACATGCTACCTATAGACATGACCAAAGAAGGCATAACTGCCTGTTTTATATTGCCAGGGAAAACGAGTGATGTCCAGAGAATGGCGTGCAATGTTAAATGCTTGTTGTTTTGAAGAAAGAGGTTGCAAATGATCATCACAGAGCGTAAAATACACCTTACAAAGGCACAGCGCTGTTCTAGATGAAAAGCCATGCAAAGACACATTACAAGCACCATATAAGGAGAACAACAAGATGACTTTCAAGAACTCTGACACTCCATTTCCCGAGCAAACACAGTATCCCCGTATTCACTTACCCTGCTTCCCTGTCGAGTGCAACGGAATGCTCTGTATACCACCTGTCTGATTCGATTTAATCTATGCTCACGCAACTCAGACTAGTGCTCAGCAACAGCACAGCCACGATGGTACATGCACACAAGTCTGCTGCAGAAACAACACAGGCATAAAGTGAACACCACGTACCTCAGCTGCGAAACTGACCATACAGAGTCCCCGACAAAAGGTTTCACGTCCGAGGCACGTTACTCGCCGTTCCAAGCTGTGGGTGCTGAGAGAGGCAGACTGCGAGAGGCTGTGTTTGTTTTCCAGAACACTCTTCTGTAGATGGAGGTCCTTGGAGCGCTCCGAGTATTGAGAGCTTCTGATTTTCAGTTTCCCTGGAAACCAGCCTCAACCTGGCAGTCAGCGGTAATGCAATGACAAAGTCTCTCCAGCTCTTTAATCAGCGGCAAATGGTGGTGATTAATACCCAGCTTTCACAGTCAGTCCAGTCTGCTTTGTAATACACTACAAAATGGAGTGCATGTACTCTGACTGGCTGTGTGCTGAATGATGCATGAACTCTTTTTTGCATGGCTCAGTAGCTCATAATCCTTCACTTCACTACTGTACCAACAGTCAGTAGGGGAACATCAGAGTAGAGCTAAAGTCTGCTGCCTGGATGTCATTGATTAATGTCTGGCATTGATTGGCATTGTATTTCCTAGCAAACTAATCTCTAAAGATTACCATATTAGTGAGTCATATTAGTGAGTTCATAAACCATAAACACTGTAGAGATGACAATCAAGCTAGCTGGCTTTCAGACTTGAGCTAACATTAGCCATTAACACTGCTAGCTGATTAACTGCTACTGGGCATACTGTAGTGTGAAAGCTAGCTGGGTTCCAGACTTGTACTAACATTAGCCATAAACTTGGTAGCTGATTAACTGCTACTGAGCACAGTGTAGTGTGAAAGCTAGCTGGGTTCCAGACTTGAACTGACATTAGCCATAAACTTGGTAGCTGATTAACTGCTACTGAGCGCAGTGTAGTGTGAAAGCTAGCTGGGTTCCAGACTTG
>CM067474.1:62137401-62149831 GCA_034552555.1 Semaprochilodus insignis
GATGACGATGGTCAGGTGTTTCAGTCAGTGGGATGACGATGGTCAGGTGTTTCAGTCAGTGGGATGACGATGGTCAGGTGTTTCAGTCAGTGGGATGACGATGGTCAGGTGTTTCAGTCAGTGGGATGACGATGGTCAGGTGTTTCAGTCAGTGGGATGACGATGGTCAGGTGTTTCAGTCAGTGGGATGACGATGGTCAGGTGTTTCAGTCAGTGGGATGACGATGGTCAGGTGTTTCAGTCAGTGGGATGACGATGGTCAGGTGTTTCAGTCAGTGGGATGACGATGGTCAGGTGTTTCAGTCAGTGGGATGACGATGGTCAGGTGTTTCAGTCAGTGGGATGACGATGGTCAGGTGTTTCAGTCAGTGGGATGACGATGGTCAGGTGTTTCAGTCAGTGGGATGACGATGGTCAGGTGTTTCAGTCAGTGGGATGACGATGGTCAGACATGAGTGGTTCTGCTGTGTTAGTTAAAGAACAGGGTTCTATCGAAGTCTGTTTTCACTTCACATGACCGTTGATGTGTATCATGGAACCGACAGACGATTTTTCTGAGGAAGAGCTGCTGACGATCATCAGGCTGGAGAAGGTTCCACCATCCACAATCCAGTGATGTAGTCCTGTGTCTGAGTGGAACCTGTAAAAACAAGCTAATGTAATTAGGGACGGGCGTGGTTGGGTACTAGAGTTGTACAGTATGTACCTCAGCCTGAAAGGCTTGTTGCAGCAGGATTCTGTGTTCTGTTGGTGATCAGCCAGCATTTCACTGGGGAAAGAAAAGGTGGTATATTTAATCCAGACTACAGATGATAAGATCCGTATCTTATTTCAGAAGCAGCCAGGTAGACAGTTCTGACTGCATATGAGTTACCTCTACCCCGCCCAGGACACCCTCTACCGTGCCCATGGTACCCTCAACCCCACCCAGGCCACCCTCTACTGTGCCCATGGCACCCTCAAACCCACCCAGGCCACCCTCTACCGTACCCATGGTACCCTCAACTCCGCCCAGGCCACCCTCTACCGTCCCCATGGTACCCTCAACCCCAACCAGGCCACCCTCTAACCCGCACAGGTCACCCTCAACCGTGCTCAGGCCACCCTCTACCCCGCCCAGGCCACCCTCTACCGTGCCCAGGCCACCCTCTACCACGCCCAGGCAACACTCTAACCATGCCCAGGCCACCCTCTACCGTGCCCAGGCCACCCTCTACCCCGCACAGGCCATCTTCAACCCCACCCTGGCCACCCTCAACCCCACCCAGGCCACCCTCAGCCCCACCCAGGCCACTCTCTACCATGCCCAAGCCACCCTCTACCCCGCCCAGGCCACCCCTAGATATGTGTGCCCAGGGGCCATGATGGCGTGACGACCTGGGGCTGATAATATTTCGGTCTACTGTGATACAGGAGTGTTTGTATCTGCTGCCATCTACAGGTGGTGAGGAGGTACTGCGGGCACACTGATGTTCAGCTGTTACAATGAGTTTAACAGGAGATTTTCAAAGAAACTGTTTAGAATCCCACTCATGCTCTACATCAGGAATACCGACCAGGAATGTCAGGTAGACACTTTAAAACACCCTTGTCTGGAACCGATCAGTGTAAACATTCATTCATCCCAGCGTCAACTAATGATCCATAGCAGACACTGGACTGAGGCGCTAAAGGGGCTGTACAGGTTCCTTCACATTACTAATCAGACCAGACCAGACCAGAACGGATCTAGTCTTCCACTCCAGAGGGAATGAATCTCTGTGCAGGATTACTCATTGGTACAGACGTATAAATGGCTGTTGAACGAGTGTATCCTACAGCTCTGTGCTTGTATTTGTGTTTTGTAGGAGCCACTAATGAAAAGAATGGTCACCTCTTTAAGGAGCTGATGCAGACTCCAAACTTCCGCATCACTGTGGTTCCAGAGAGCGACACGGTGGAGCTGTGTGGAGCTCTGAAGGTAACTTCCATCAACATGTGTGTACAGCAATCAGATTCCACTTCATTATGAATCCAGTTATAATCAGCCAGGACTGTGATCGATCACACAAGCACCGTTCAGAGACGGACACTACATTCAATACAAGCTTATCTAGAACCTGTTGGCCGTTTTGGTGAAGTTTAGTGGGACTGTCACCTGTTAGATGTTTTTATTGGCCCAGAGTGAAGAAGGCTTGGAAACTCTTTCTGTTGCAGATCCCAGAGTTCTAGATATTTACCAAATAAGTGTGAGGTACACACTCAAAGTACTGGGTAATCACTTAACACGATGAGCCCAACAGGTTCTAGTAACAGGTGAGAAACCATGTTTATTGTAGGCTACCTGATGTGTGATTGTCCTCCAGGTGTTTAAATATAAAGTGTGGTCACCACCTAGTGGTGAAAGTGTAGTACTACAGTCCAGCGCTGAAACGTGTTCCCCTGTCTGTATCTGTCCTAGAACATTGTGGCTGTAGGAGCAGGGTTCTGTGATGGCTTGGGTTTCGGTGATAACACTAAAGCAGCGGTGATCCGCCTGGGTCTGATGGAGATGGTGGCGTTCTCTCGGCTCTTCTGTAAGAACACGGTCAGTTCCGCCACGTTCCTGGAGAGCTGTGGCGTCGCTGACCTCATCACCACCTGCTACGGAGGACGCAACCGGCGTGTCGCAGAGGCCTTCGTCACTGCCCGCAAGGTCAGACTCACTTCCACATGTACAGGGGTGGTGCCACACCGCCAGAACAGTGTTGGTTCTCTTTGCTACAGTGTGCTGTAATGGCACACACACCCTTACGACCTCACAGCATCCTATTAATGTCAATGGAGAGGTTTTACCGGTCCTGTGAAACCTGTGGGCGAAATGGTCAGCAGATTTTAACTTTATGCAAGCAAGTGCAGCTGCAGCATTGTGTGCGGCCAATCAGAGAAGAGTAGGCAGGTCTACAGCAAATACACCCAACAAAAAGAGACCAGCTGTTCCCGGAAGGAGGTGTGGGACTGCAGGTGTGTTGGGAAGGAAGATAAAGGTCACCAGGATCAATAACTGATGATCAATTTAGACTGATATGATCGGTATTTATTGAGCTACACATACAGAAGTCTGTCTCTCAGTATGGCGTCGGGCCGCCGTGTTTGCTAACCCAACACGCCAGACGTCTCGGCATGGAGCTGTAGAGGTTCCTAATGGTGTCCTGTGATAATCCATCCCATGCAGCTTGAATATCCTCACACAGTTCCTGCAGATGGTGCGGTAGGGGTGGAGGTGGAGTGACACCAGGTCTTCTGGACGTGACTACAAACCGTTCATCTCGGTGCTGACCACGGTGTCTCCACACACGGATTCGTTGGACGTCTCCACCAAGACAAACGCGGGACTCGTCACTGAAGATGACCCACTGCCGTTCTGAGTCACTCCATGACAGTCTGGTACGACACCATTGCAGTCTTTGGTGACGGTGACGTGGTGTTAAGGACAGTCGTTGTAACGGTCTGTGTGCATGTAGTCCTGCGTGGTGCAGCCGTCTGACAATGGTGCTGGTGTAGCGGGTGTGGATGTGTGCTTCAATGTTGTTAGCGTTGATCAGACGTACCCCCGTTAACAGGTTAGATATCTGCGTTGTGTTCTGTGAGTGCTGTGCTGCATGAAAGAAGGCCACCCTCTACCCCGCCCAGGCCACCCTCTACCCCGCCCAGGCCACCCTCTACCCCTCACAGGCCACCCTCTACCATGCCCAGGCCACCATCAACCCCACCCCGGCTACCATCTACTTCGCCCAGGCCACCACCTACCCCGCCAAGGCCACCCCCCCACAAGCTCATACAAAGGAAGAGTAACCCTGTTCTTCCTGTTGCTTGTTGGTGCTGCACAGATGTAACCTGCTGTGACATCATAAAACTGACAACCAAAATAAAGGTTCCAGATTTGTGTATACGCACCTCCTCTCAGCTTACATTTCGCAGACTGAGAGCGCTACAACAATGACGCGATCTCTTAAAGAGACAGTACGCAATTAACTGAAATTTCAAAATTAGTGATTCCCCAGTACAGGTATGTGACACATATCAAAAATAAATATTACAGCAAAATCAGGATTTGGTAGAATTTTAACAAGAAACCAAAGATCCATTTTAACTTTGTTACACTGGCACTAACTGGATGACTCATGGAGGACATCACTGCTCACTGGATGTCTGTAATCGTGGCTGTTGGGTCAGTCAGGTACAGAGATAAGTCCTTGCTTACGTCTGCTGACTGATTATTAGGTACATCGTATGTATGAGATGTTATAGATGTAATAGTATGTGCTGAGGATGTGTTTACTTGACCGGTAATGAGCGTGTGCTGATGTTTGTTTGTTTGTTTGTTTGTTTGTTTGTTGGTTGGTTTAATGTTATAGTCGATAGCAGAGCTGGAGGCTGAGATGCTGAATGGCCAGAAGCTCCAAGGTCCACAAACATCTGCTGAGGTCTACAAGATTCTCCAGAAGAAGAACATGGTGGATAAGTACGTTACCTTCATCCTCATCCTCCTCGTTCTCCTCGTCCTCCTCGTTTTCCTCGTTTTCCTCGTTCTCCTCATCCTCCTCGTCTTCCTCGTTCTCCTCATTCTCCTCACTACATACTGAGCAGATGTAACTCTGAGAGTACAGGCACCCTGTAAAGCTAGCGAGCTGAATGTTCACCCTGTCTTTCTCTGTGTGTGTTTGTGCAGGTTCCCCCTGTTTGTCTC
Source organism: Semaprochilodus insignis (assembly GCA_034552555.1). Classification (NCBI taxonomy): domain Eukaryota; kingdom Metazoa; phylum Chordata; class Actinopteri; order Characiformes; family Prochilodontidae; genus Semaprochilodus; species Semaprochilodus insignis. Next base: position 62,142,110 of record CM067474.1, read on the forward strand.
GGTGTATCAGATTTGTTTCGAGGGAAAAGACGTGAAAGAGTTCATCACCTGCCTCCAGAGCCACCCGCAGCACATGTAAACATCTGGACCGTTCTGGAGCACCAGAACAACACGCGTGGCAGGAGAACCACTATGTATCAGCTCTGATTTATCTGCTCAGCTTATTACACTAAAGAACCAGCAGACGGTTTATCCACACTAATACAGATACATCTCAGTCACACCGTCTGTAAATCCCCATTAGCCCTTTTACGTTAGCATTCTACAGCAGTTTACCACGTAGCATTTAGATTAGCAATTAGCAGTTCTTACACTATAAAACATTTACACTCCATATTAAAAATCAGTTAGCATTATTACCTTCTAAAAACAGCCAGTCTACATTATCCCTTCTACATCCCAGTCTATATTAGCACTTCTACATTCTAGTCTACATTAACATTACTACATTCCAGTCTACATTAACATTACTACATTCCAGTCTACATACACATTACCACATTCCAGTCTACATTAGCATTTCTACATTCCAGTCTACATACATATTACTACATTCCAGTGTACATACATATTACTACATTCCAGTCTACATACATATTTCTACATTCCAGTCTACATACATATTACTACATTCCAGTCTACATTACCATTTCTACATATGTTTCAGTATAAAATTATCATATTTTTGTATTCTAAAAGCAAATAATTTACATACATATTACTACATTCCAGTCTACATTAGCAAATATACATCAGTTTCAGAATAAAATTATCAAGTTAATATTGTTGTAGGAACATTTACAGTCCATATTAAACATCAATTAGCATTACTGCATTCTAAATACAACCAGTCTACAAACGCATTACTACATTCCAGTCTACATTAGCATTTTTACATCAGTTTCAGCTTAAAATGATGATATAATATTGTTTTATGAACATTTCCAGTCCATATTAAAATCAGTTAGTATTTTTGCATTCTAAAAACAACCAGTCTACATTACCATTTGTACATTATTTTGAGTGCAAAAGTCACATCTTTACAATGGTTTCAGTGTAAAATGATCATATTTACATTTTTGCATTCTAAAAACAACCAGTCTACATTTATATTCCCACATTTCCGTCTACATCAGCATTTGAACATGGTTTATAGACAGTTTTCAGTATATATTAGCAGTTTCTCAAGTGTAAAGTTAGCACTTGTACATGGTTTTTAGATAGTTCTCACTGGAATGCGGGATATGCACGCTGGCTGAGGCAGGAAGTTCACACCATTATGTGCGCTAAGATAAGATGGCAAAGCTGAACCACATGACCACGTCAGACTGCTGTGTTAGGAAGATGAGGTGGAGCTGCAGAGGGCGTCGTCTTCTACATAGAGACTCCACTTGGAGCTGAGATCACTTTAAAGCTCAGGAACCAATACGACCCTGATAGTAGGAGTATGGTGGACCACCAGCTTTGACTTCAATGGGCCAACGGTGGTCCACCATACTCCTACTATCAGGGCAAAACTGTTCTGGCCTGAATATGACCCACATTCCCCATTTTGACGGCATGTGGGTGGACCACTCCCAGTAGTAAGATGTGGACCACACATGCCAGATTAGGGTTTCTGTGGAGCTCTTACAAAGTGATAGCTTCTTAGAAAAGGTCACTCCAGTGTGGAGAACCAAACAGTATGCATCCGTATTAGTGTGGAACCGGCCTGAGAGCCAGCGTGATGTTAGCGAGGCATCACACCCACAGATAAACACTTTCACTGCTGTAGAGCTGCTCCAGACGCACAACACCACGTTCCCACTGGAGAGCGAAGGAACCGTGTCTTTATCCTGATGTTGTACATGAGCTCCTGTTTTCAGAGTGTTCCGTGGCTGTGCTGCTCTAGAACTCGTCCAGCTGTAAAGTTCCTCAGGACGTTTTAATCCGATGTATTCAGAGCTGAAGCTGCTCATTTCAGCCTGCTGGTCTGCTGGTGTGTTTTGCATGTTTAGTGTTGTTATGATTTAACCCTGTGATGATCTGAATGATGACTACTACAACAGATAGAGCACTGCAATCTGGGGTTCTGTGTTTTCCAGGCCTCTGTATTCGTGTTATTCCACCTTTATCAGATAACACGGTATCATTCCATCATCAGTGGTTGGATCAGGGGTCCAGATTTGCACTTTCTCATCTTATTTTTAGTCTTAAAATTCTCACTTTGAGATTATTGTAAACTAATTTTAAGAAGATTTCTCTTATTTCCAGACATTTTGTTCTTAAAATAAGACAACTTATCAGCCAATACGTGAGAAACTTTGGTTCTCTAAAACATTTAAGTAAAAAATGTCTGGAAATAAGTTAAATAGTCTCAAAAATAACTTACAATAATCTAAAATGATCATTTTAACATGTATCAACTTTTACTTGCCAAGATCTCATTTGCAGTGCAGAGGCAGGTTGTATACGGTGAAACGTTTTACAGTTTAATAATCACATTCGGTTATTTTTCTAATTAGCACAATTAGCTTCTAGCCGTCTAAAACAATCTGTATTTAACCTTCATCATTACTGTTTTATATCAACAGAGGAAATAACTAGCAACATAGCTACGTACATTAGCATAGCAAAGCAGAACGAGTGCTAGATGACTCCATGCTAACGTCAGCTAGCTATCTAGCCAGTTATGCTAACTGGTTACCAACAACTTTTTCCCACAGACCTCAGTCTGTCCTCTGTTCACATGTTCAAGATGGTTTTAAATGAAATCAGTCACTTTAAACAATGATCACATGGTTCATCATCTGCGCTCTGATTGGCTGATTCATGAAGCTCGTTCTTCGAAGTTGCAGCTGTGTCTGAAACAAGCCGCAGAAGGTTGTAGATTATACGCCACCAGTGAAAACGTTTCACCGTGTAGATCCAGCCTGCTGTAGAACCGAGTTCACTGCAGAACAGTTCTTCAGGTTCTCCATTTACCTGTTTAAATGTCTGCAGGGTCTGTATTTGAGTGTGCTCCGGTGAGTCTGTACTGCAGTTCTCAGGGCAGAAACGCACAAACCTACACGCACAAAAGAGTCTGGACTTTAAAACCACAGTGTTTATTAACGGTGCTCAGATTCACACAGGCTCCAATAAATACAGAATAAAAGTCTCAGTCTGCATTTCTCTGACTCCCTCACAACACACACTGAACACAAGCTCACAGCACACACTGCAAACACCATGGAGACAAACTAAAAGTCCTTCTCACACAGAGAGGCAGGGAAATGAAAGAGTGATTGAAAAGGAGAGATAAGAGAAGGACGAGAGGAAGTGGTTTATGATCAGACGGTGGGGAAAATGGGGAAGTTGGCGATCCCACACTGGTTCCTGTTTCGGGCCATTCGGATAAAACCCTTCTCTCCCCACGCCGTACCCCAACTGGAGAACAGAGGAACAAATAAAGTGTATATTACAATAATACATAACATACAATTAATTATATAATATATATATGTAATGTGTGTATATGATAATTTATATACATATATATATATATATATTATACACACACGCATAATAAATATTAAGAACTAAGTTATGGCTAATCTATTATCTTCGTGAAGTTACATGTTAGAAGGCCAGATAAACCTGGTTCTCTGTTTGTGGCTGCTCTTTATAATCGTGTTTTAAACAGAAATTCTGTATTTCTAAACATCCATACATGTTTCAGGTCGGTTATCTAGTATGTGGAACTTCACTGGCAGATCAATTTACTGTTTTAAACATATGATTTATTAATATAAACTAAACGATCTACATTAACTAGTATAATAACTAGTAAGACAACCTGCTAATAGAATAAAACTCACCAGATCAAATATGAAGGCTGAATACCTCTACAGTGGGTATCTACAGTACTATCTCACTGTGAGAGATCTCAGATATGCTGAGTAGATGTGAGATGTTTCTCTTATTAAAATATATTATTAGTAATATTAATTAATAAACAGAGCCTGACTCTTACACTGGGTTAAAGTTGGATCATGAATGGAGCAACAGAAATGTTCAAATTGACTAACTACACAAATCTCTGTCTTAAACAGTGTTAGACTAACGTTCACTTCCGCAGCACACACGGCGGCTGCTTTATAGATCAGTTCCTAGACCTGACCACCAGATGTCGCCAGAGTCCGTATGTCTGAGTGAACGGTGGAGTTCGTGTTTCACCTGTTCTTGATCAGCCAGTAGTCCTGTCCTTTGTCCTGCCCGTATCCCACAACCAGCACAGCGTGATTCACCGAGCGAGAGTCGCACGACGGGTCGTTATAGATACCTGAGTGTACAGGCACGTAGTCCGTTCATTACGGACGGCATGGAGACATTAGAGTGAGTTTGTTTGTGTTAGAGTGTGTGTGTGTGTGTGTTAGAATGTGTGTGTATGTGTGTGTGTTTGTGTGTGTGTGTGTGTGTGTGTGTGTGTGTCTTACCGCTCTTGTATCTGTGAAATGAAGCCAGTCTGGCGTTTATTCCCACAGAAATGGGCCCCACGGTGGCCACAGCTCGCATCATCAGCTGCTCGTTTCGGGGCAGAACCTGGAAACTGGAGCAGTAACCAGCTTTCCCTTCCACCGCGTAACGACACGTACCATCCTAAACAACAAGACCACACAGTGATAACACAACGTTACACGCTGTACTCTGAGATACTGGCTCTGCTGTGCTGATCTGCTTGACCTTCAACCCCAGGCCTTTGTCCACAGCACACCACAGCTAGAGTCTGTACACCTTTAGAGTGGATCTATGAGATAGGTGGAGCTCATGAAGTGGTCAGTGAGGTGACTGAGTACCCTGTGTTCGTAAGGGTAGAAGCTGTCCGAGTCGATGCCCTTGTTCCGGATGACGTAGATGAAGGACTTGCTGAGGTAGCCCCCTTTGCAGCCATGGTTGCCAACGATGAAGCTGCAGTCCACCAGGTTCTGTGGACTCAGAGGAACCAGACTGCCGGTTTTCTTCTTCATCTGACCTTCCAGAGCTCCGACCGCACTGAAGGCCCAGCAGGAGCCACACGGACCCTGCAAGCACAGCACACAGGTAGATACGTTTGGATGTGGTCTGTGGTGGGGCATGATTACGTTTACAATTAGACTTCTGGCTTTTAGCAGACAGTCTTATCCAGAGCGACTTACAAAACGGCTTTGTGTTCAGTCAGAGTATGTTTCCTGACTAGTGCAAAAAGGGTCCAAACTGCCCTTCAGATCAAACACTGCCAGAACAAGAGCCAGTGCTCGTTCGGACAGCCAGTGGAAGTTCGTTCCACCGTCTGGGCTCCAGGACGGAGAAGAGTCTGGATGCTTGTCTTCCATGCCTCCTAAGGGATGGTGGATCGAGCCAAGCTGTATTTGAGGCTGGAAGGGCTCGAGGTACAGATCAACTCTTAACCATAGCCATAAGGAGGGAGGGGCTGGTCCGTGCTTGGCTTTGTAGGGATCAGAGTTTTAGATCTGCTGCAGCTGCAGGAAGCCAGTGAAGGGAGCACAGCAGTGGAGTGACGTGGATGAACCTGGTAAGATTGAAGACAAGCCGAGTTGCTGCATTCCGGATCAGTTGCAAGGGTCTGATGGTCCACAGGGGACGACAAGCCACGAGCCATATTGTGCCATACTGGTCGTTCAGATACTACCATAGCATGCTGTTGGCGGCAGTCAATAGAAGAAGGGACGCACCAGTGACATGAACGATCTGGAAGACCTACATGAGCCACGGAGAGGAATATCCGGTGTGTGGAATGTGTGTGGACATGTGCGGAATTATCCAACAAAAAGTGGGTCATCTTCAGTGTCTTGGTGGAGACAACCAACAAATCCACGTTGTGGAAGCACCGTGGTCAGCACCAAGATAGGGCCGGTGTCCAGAAGGCCTGGTGTCCCTCCACCTACACCCCTACCGCACCATCTGCAGGAACTGCGTGAGGATATTCAAGCTGCATGGGATGGATTAGCACAGGACACCATTAGGAACATCTACAACTCCATGCCGAGACGTCTGGCATGTGGCATGTTGTATGATATTTAGACCAATAGAACAGGACACTCGGGAGCAAGCTCGGGTCTCAGGATCCTAAGGTCACCATGCCCAATGCCAAGCGTTGGCTAGAGGGGTAAAAAGTCCTCCAGGAGGAGTGGAGCAGTGGAACTGTGTTCTTTGGAGTGATGGAGCTCCATCCAGTACCTTTGGGATGAGTTGGAGTGATCTGGAACAGTCATCCAACATCAGGACCTGACCTCACCAATGCTCTTGTGAGTGCAGAATGCAATCAAATCCTCACAGCAATGATCCATTGAATGTAAAGCCTTCCCAGATGAGTAGAGGTTGTTACCAAACCAAAGGGGGACAAACTCTCTATTAAGACCCTTGACTTCAGAAGAAACACTGTTTTTGGCCACTAGATGGAGACAGACACTACACTTTCCCATCAATAGAATGGACATGCCTCACTCACCTGGTTCTGGACAGGGCTGACCAGTCCCTTCTCAGTCCAGTCCACTCTGGCAGGAGGGGGTGATTCACTCAGGAAGGAGAACGTGTTGTTCACTTCGTGCAGAGGAGGATGTTCTTCTATCAGACCGTTCAGCTGGGCGTTCACTTCTTCTGCAGTCTAACAGCACAAATACTGATCACTGCCTGAACTCTAACGCCGGGATCAGACCCCATGTTATTCCTCTCACTACTGACCACACCAAATTAGTCAATCAGGGAGCCTTACATCTGTGTGATCTGGGTAAGTCTTGACTGGGAGACAGGCAACACTAAACGTTTCATGCTGACCAGTCGTTGTTCAGCTAGTGTGAGTTCATGGGCCACTGGGGAGGAGGATCAAGGAGCTGTCAGTCATGGCTACAGAAGCCCTTTCTGTGTGTGAGGCTGGTGGTTGGGTTCCAAAAGGATCATGTCGTAGGAGATGTCAGACTAGCCAGGATACAAAACATCCCGACATGCTAGACTTGTCTGCAGGGTGTCGCAGGGTTATGCTATACAGTCTGTGAAATTTATGTGGTCTCATCCCAGCAAGTACTCTACCGAGTAATCAGTAATGGACTGTACCATGCCTGAGTGTATAAGGGGTCAGAGGGGACTGTACTATATCGGAAAATGTGTAGGGGGTTAGTAGTAGACTGTACCATGTCTGAGTGTGTAAGGGGTCAGAGGGGACTGTACTATATCTGAAAATGTGTAGGGGGTTAGTGGTAGACTGTTCCATGTCTGAGTGTGTAGGGGGTGAGTTTTGGACTGTACCATATCTGAGTATGTAGGGGGTTAGATGTAGATTGTACCATGTCTGAGAGTGTGAGGGGTCATAAATGGACTCCACCATGTCTAAGTGTGTAGTAATAGCTTTGGACTATGCCATATATGAAAGTGTGAGTGGGTCAGTAAGGTCCTGTACCATATCTGAGTGTATAGGAGGTCAGTATTGGACTGTACCATGTCTAAAAGTGTGAGTGGGTCAGTAAGGTCCTGTACCATATCTGAGTGTAAAGGAGGTCAGTATTGGACTGTACCATGTCTAAAAGTGTGAGTGGGTCAGTAAGGTCCTGTACCATGTCTGAGTGTATAGGAGGTCAGTAGTGGACTGTACCATGTCTAAAAGTGTGTAGGGTCAGTAGTGGACTGTACCATGTCCGAGAGGTGGTTGATTCCCAGGGTGTAACTGCTTCTTCCTGCTGAAGCTGCTTCATTGTGCCTCATCACATC
>CM067474.1:62150331-62168113 GCA_034552555.1 Semaprochilodus insignis
CTCCACTACAAGCACCTCTCCAGTAACTACAACAAGTACAACTGCAGGAAGTACAACAGCAACATCAGCTACATCCTCTTCAACCAGCACAGTGTCACCAGAGAGTACAGATTCGGGTACAACAACGACTGAAATAAGTACCACTACAAGCACCTCTCCTGTAACTACAAGAAGTACATCTTCAGGAACAACAACAGCAACATCAGCTGCATCCACTTCAAACTGCACAGTGACCTCACAGACTACAGATTCAACTGCAACAAGCAATGAAATAAGTACCACTACAAGCAACTTTCCAGTAACTACAACATGCTCAGCTACTGAAACAACACCAAGTGCTGTGGCTGAATCCCCTACAACAGCCACAATAGCAGCCCAGACCAAAGGTAACACAACTACAGTGGTTCTAAAAGAAGGACTACTGGCCTTTTCTGTAGATTCTGACATGAGCCACATCTCCTGCAGCAACATAAATGTCAGCGGCAATGTCAACACAGAGTAGTCCAATAACAACAATATTGTAACAATAAGTAAACTACAACTTTTCAGACTGAACCTCAAGGTTCTGCAATTCCGAAAGGTCCTGAAACATGCAGTGCCATGAGAACCATTTCTGGATCTTCAGGAAATCTATTATCCTGAATCCACTGCAGAATAACATCAGCTGCATCCAGCACATGGCTAGTCACAGTAATGTTCCCTGGAGTTGCTGGACTGCTGTAAACAACTGCAAACATTTCTCCAGGATGTTCTACCAGTTCAGCTGCAGCACTAGAAGCAACCACTTCGTTTGAAACCATGACAACTTTTGAATCATATATATGTTCTATGATGTTTCTATTTTTAATAAACATAGAAACTTTGATGGCATCTCAAAGTACAGCATAGACTGCCAAAGCTACTGAGGCTCCTGAAACAAGCGGTACTGCAACAATGTCACAATGTCACAGTACAGGAACACCACAAGTAATAGGTACTGCAGATGCAACAAGCTCAATCTACCACAAAGACTAGTGCCACTGCTTCCACTGGGAAAACCACTTCAAGAATCTTAACCTGTGAGCTACAGACTACAACTACGACCGCTGCAATAGCTATTCCTTACCGAACAGGTGCAACTACAAAGGTCAGTTCGGTTCCTGCATGTGCCGCTAATGCAGCGGTTAACATTGCAGACATCACAACCTCCAATTCTTTAACCACTACATCCCTCGAATCATGACTCCTACCAAGACCTCGTCACTAACTGCGTCAAACTCAACTGCAACAACAGAGGACTTCTGGAGTGGACTCCAGAGCGTCGTTCGTTATCAGCACAACATGTTCCTTCTTCAGGGTTAACTGCAGGAACAGCATGAACCATATATTTGAGTATTATTACTTTTGTTGTTCTTAATTTTTGGTTTCAGTCTTACTGTACTCCTTATTGGTGACCTCTTTGATTCATTGACTTCTGAAACATTAAACATTATTATTATTAATAATAAAGCATTATTGGTCCTCCAAATGAGGGGGAGGGGGGCAAACAAACAGGTCCTGGAACACCCACAACTACCCAGACTTCTTCAGTCGCTGCAACGTTGAGAAATTGAGAAGATCTACATTTGGGAAGATCTACAGTCCTAGGCTGTAGGAGTTGATGAGGTCTACTGTCTTAGGCTGAAGGAGTTGATAGGGTCTACAGTCGTAGGCTGTAGGAGTTGAGAAGGTCTACAGTCTTAGGCTGTAGGAGTTGTGAAGGTCTACAGCCTTAGGCTGTAGGGGTTGTGAAGATCTACAGTCCTAGGCTGTAGGAGTTGATGAGGTCTACTGTCTTAGGCTGTAGGAGTTGAGGAGGTCTACAGTCTTAGGCTGATGGAGTTGAGAAGGTCTACTGTCTTAGGCTGTAGGAGTTGTGAAGATCTACAGTCTTAGGCTGAAGGAGTTGATAGGGTCTACAGTCTTAGGAGGTAGGAGTTGAGGAGGTCTACAGTCTTAGGTTACTGAAGTGCAAACAGCAACACGATGGTCTAAAGTCTTACCTCCTCACCAAGAAACAAGAAACTGAATCATTACCTGTTTGTTTGTTTGTTTGTTTGGGGCAATAATAATAAAACACACAGTCAACATTAATTATATTAGCTTAGCATAGTTTCCTTTAGCATAATAATTAGCATAATATTTAGTAAACTACATGTAACTCCACATGTAACATCAAACTCTCCACATGGAACATCAAACAAGATCAACGAAACAATAATTTAAATAAATAAGGTTTAATTAAGAAGGCAAAATAAATAACTACAAAACCAGTAAATCGATGTAAATAAACAGGATTACAAACACTAATGATAATAATAATAATAATAATAATAATAATAATAGTTGTATTTAATAATAATTGAAATAGGTCTGGACTGGGTCTGGGACCGGGTCTGGGACCTACCAACAGACTGACCAGCAGAAATCAGTGGGTGTAAGCCTGTATACAACAATGTTAATGAAGTGATATAAACCTACTATTAACACTGATACTGCTGATCAGCCCACTCAGTAGTAATGACTCTGCACACCTGGGCACTGTAACCAGGTAGAACTCTGTAAAGCCGGTGGGGTTCACCTATGAGCAGTTACGGCTGGGTTTACCGGGGAGCTCCGCTCCGTGTCCGGAGTACGGGTCCCCTCCTGGCTCCCTATGACCGCAGGCTGAGGGCACACCGGCGGTATACAGGGTTATAGAGCTCTAATCTGATAACCGATCGATAATTGCCCTTATTCCCCTCCTCCTGTGTTACCGGGACAACGGCGTGTTGTGGTCTGCAGTGCGCATGCGCGGGAAGAAAGTTTGCGGCAGTTAGCCACAGAGCTAATCGGCTACGTGAGGGAAATACTCGGAAAATGGCCCATTACAGAGTGAGTACCGAGCTTTGACGGTCCGGGTGGGGTAGGGCGGCTGAGTGTGAGCCGGTTCGGTGCGGGTTCGGGTCGTTTCTTTGTTTTGGAGACAGTGAAAAAGCGGCGGCTCCTGTTAGCACAGTTAGCCTAGCGCGCCGAGTCTGAAGTTAACCTAGCTAGCTAACCTGCTGCGGTGTGTCCGCCGGGTCCGAGTCTTTACCGGAACTGCCCTTATTCCTCGGTATTAGAGACAGAAACGGACCGTGTTCCGCTCTCCTCGGGTCAGGCGTGTGTGCGTGTGTGTTCGCTGAACACTCCGGTTGTTGTTTTAGGGTCGCTGGCCAGCTCACCTGTTCCCTCAGGTGTTTATAGTGGGGTACCTTCACTCAGGGACGTGTATTAAAGTCTACATGTGGTGTTATTATCCATGCAGCTGGGTTAACCCAGACCCTAAAGGGGAAATCCACCCAACGTCCTAAAAATACCCCCATAGTTCAGCGTGTTCCAGAGGGGGTTTGGTGTGAGGTGTAAACAGAGTGACTGAGAGCGGGTTTGGTGTGAGGTATAAACAGAGTGACTGAGAGCGGGTTTGGTGTGAGGTGTAAACAGAGAGAGTGAGAGCGGGTTTGGTGTGAGGTGTAAACAGAGAGAGTGAGAACCCACACGTGTCTTCTGACTGATGGAATGATGAATGATGATGGGAAAATCTGGAATAATAAGTTTTCCTTGGGGGACTATTTTACCTCACAGATGTTTTGAAAGGTTGGTGGAGTTCCCCTTTAACACACACCCACTTGATCCACGTCACCGTACGGTTAAAGTGCCTCACTTGGCTCCGCCCACTCCTATTGGAGTCCTAAGGAATGTTTCAGCTCTGAGTGTTTTTCTTGAGGCAGGACAGCCAATGAGAACAGGCCTCATTTACATACATCAGTCTTAAAGGCACAGTAACGAACTGCCTGTTTGAGTCTGAGGGATAATGGCCTCCAGGAGGAGGACTCCCGTGTGCTCCTACAGCAGGACTAGGAGACCGTGGAGCTGGAACGTGTGGTAGGTGCTAATGGAGGGTTAATTGTATCTCATGTTGTGTGTGTTTCAGGCCTCGGAGTCAAAGCGTGAGCAGTTCAGGAGGTACCTGGAGAAGGCTGGGGTCCTGGACAGTCTCACTAACGGTGTGTCCTGCTGACAAAGCACACATTTACACCCAGCTGTATCCTGTATCTCTCACCCAGATGTGTCCTTACACCATACATACATCATATACACACTATATACACCATATATATCGTATACATGATATACACAACCTATACACCATACACATACCATACACACCATATACACTATATACACACCATATACACAACATATACACCATAGACACAACATATACACATCATATACACTATATACACCATATATGCAACATAAACACCATATACATCATATACACAAAATAACAACATATACACCATATACACACCATATACACTATATACATTATATACACAACCTATACACCATATACACACCATATCCATCATCTACATTATATACACAGCCTATACACCATGTATACATCATATACATTATATATGACATATACACTGTATACACAACATATACACTGTATACACCATATACGTTATATGCACAACATATACACTGTATACACAACATAGACACCATGTACATCATATACACTATATACACAACATATACACTATATACACCATATACACAACCTATACACCATATACACATCATATACACACTATATACACCATATACATTATATACACCGCCTATGCACCATATACACTATATACATTATATACACAACATATACACTATATACATTATATACACAACATATACACATCATATATACCACATACACAACATATATACTATGTACACCTATGATTCAATGATTTTAATGATTAATGATATTTTAATGATTCTTATGATTTAATGATTTTAAATGATTAATGATATTTTAATGATTTTTAAATAATTTATTTTTAATGATTTTAATTATTATATTTTAATGATTTTTAAATGAATTATTTTGCTTTTATTTTGTTTTTCTATGTATTCTCTCCCTTTTATGTAAAGCACCTTGAATTGCCCTTGTGTATGAAAGGTGCTATACAAATAAACTTGCCTGCCTGCCTGCCTACACCGTATACATTACATACACAACCTATACACCATATACACACCATATCCATCATATACATTATATACACCACCCATACACAACATATGCACCATAGACGCAACATATAGAATATATACATTATATACACATCATACACAACCTATACACCATATACATACCATACACACCATATACACCATGTACACAACATATACACTATATACATTATATACACAACCTATGCACTATATACACAACCTATACACCATATACATACCATACACACCATATACACCATATACACACCATAGACACAACACATACACTATATACATTATATACACAACCTATGCACTATATACACAATCTATGCACTATATACACCATATATACACCATATCCATCATATACATTATATACACAGCCTATACACCATGTATACATCATATACATTATATATGACATATACACTGTATACACAACATATACACTGTATACACCATATATGTTATATGCACAACATATACACTGTATACACAACATATACACCATGTACATCATATACACTATATACACAACATATACACTATATACACCATATACACATCATATACACACTATATACACCATATACATTATATACACCGCCTATGCACCATATACACTATATACATTATATACACATCATATACACCATATACAGAGACAGGAGGATCCTGTGTGAGTCAGTGTGTGTGTGTGTGTGTGTGTGTGTGTGTGTGTGTGTGTGTGTGTGTGTGTATATATATATATATATTAAGTAACAACATCAACATGTACATAGTTCATATAAAAGTGTATATGTGTACTTGTATAGTGTTACTGATGGTGTTACTCCTGTATAGTGTTCTGACTCTGATGGTGTTACTCCTGTATAGTNGTGTTACTCCTGTATAGTGTTCTGACTCTGATGGTGTTACTCCTGTACAGTGTTCTGACTCTGATGGTGTTACTCCTGTATAGTGTTCTGACTCTGATGGTGTTATTCCTGTACAGTGTTGGTGGCCCTATACGAGGAGACGGAGAAACCCAACAATGCCCTGGAGTATCCTTCACACTGGGATGGGACTGATTCCCAGATACAGTCCATAGGCAGCGTCTGGACAAACCAAGTCTCATTGTGTGTGTGTGTGTGTGTGTGTGTGTGATATGCACCATATACACAATATATACACTATACACACAATATATACACTATACACGCAACATAAACACCATATGCATCACTGCTACACACTACTACACACTCTAATACACACTCGCTACACACTACTACACACTTGCAAAACACTCACTACACAATACTACACACTCACTAGACACTACTACACACTCTAATACACACTCGCTACACACTACTACACACTCTGATACACAGTACTACACACTCACTACACACTACTACACACTAATACACTGTTACTACACACTCTAATATGTGTGTGTGTGTGTGTGTGTGTGAATTCAGTGTAATCGTCTGTGCCAGGTTGGTGTGTTGTGTGCAGTGTGGTGTTCTTGTGTTCCTGATAAAGTAGTTCTGAGCCTTAAACAGAGCCCTGTCAGATTTATAAGACAGCACCTGGGCACAGGTGGGCCAGACTCCACTGATGTTGAATCTCTACGGCTGGAGCTGACAGAGCTACAGCAGAAACATGACCTGCTGCTGGAGGAAAACAAGGAGCTAAGACGGAGGGTAAGAGCTAACGCTAATGCCCAGAGAACAGAGTGAGAGCTAACGCTAATGTCCAGAGAACAGCGTAGGAGCTAATGCTAATGCCCAGAGAACAGAGTAGGAGCTAATGCTAATGCCCAGAGAACAGAGTAGGAGCTAACGCTAATGCCCAGAGAACAGAGTAGGAGCTAACGCTGATGCCCAGAGAACAGAGTAAGAGCTAACGCTAATGCCCAGAGAACAGAGTAAGAGCTAACGGGGCTCATGTTAGCTCCAGTTAGCTGGAACCGAGCCTGCGCTGGGCTGTGTAGTTCGTATTAGCCTGTTAGCTAAGGTATTATTAGCCTAGCTCCGGCTCCAGGACTGATGCTGTATGGGCTCTACACCTCTACCGCCTGCTGTTTACTGTTCTCCCTCTCTCCCCAGCTCCTGCAGTACGAACCCTCGGCTGAGGACGGAGGAGCGGAGTGAGGAGTGAAGGCCCGGGCTCCTTCTTTAGTTGGTTTATGGTTGGAGGGAGATGTTTATGTTTGCACTAATGTTCTGTTGGGTTCTGGGAGGTACAGGAGGGACGCTGGAGAGAGGCGTCTCCAGTCCTGAGTTTAGTTGGGGGTTATTAAAGCACATGTCTGATTATATAAGCACGTTTCCTGCATCACTTCCTGTGTGTGAATTCTGCAGTCTGTGGGGTTAACCCACTCCTTCACCTCACCTCCGGGTTCCAGAGCCATAAAACTCCTCAGTTATGGTTCTAGCTCTTTCCCTGTGATGAGAGAGAAGAGGGTTAGGGTTATACGGTGACAGTCTGGTGCCCCTGGGCTCTGTTAGCTGGCCAGAGTTAGCGCCTAGTGAGTTAAATATAGGTTTAGCACACTGGGTCCTAACGTTATCTAGGTTAACTAGCTAACAGAGCGCGTGGTTCCAAACTCTGTGGTTCTTTATCAGTGTTTGAGATAAGGGAGACCTTCTTTAGGAGTCTGGCTCGGCTAAAACCCATAATACACATCCCTAAATAAAAAGAGAGTCCGCCCTCATACTATTTAGTTAGCTATGCTAGTTACTTGGAGCTAATGCTAGTAGCTAATGTTCCCTGTACTAGCTACTGGCTCTCCATCTGGTCATCAACACACAGTAGATTAAAGTTGATCCTCACTATGGAACTCTCAGTTTAAGATGATCTGCTCCAACTGGCAAACACGGATACAATCACACAGCATGGCTGCTACTTACAGGCTGCTGTTGGGGTTGTGATGCTAGTAAAGGTGGAGCTGCTCCTCTCTTCAGTCTCTTCAGGGTCAAACGCTGAGCGGAGCTGCTCCATATGGTCCAAGCGTTTGGGAGACTGTCCGGAGTGAAATGTGCAGACTGCAGGATTAAAGTTGTTCCGGGATCCTGTTAAAGATGTGGGAGATGAAATTCCTGTTCTCCAGCTTGTTTTGGGAATTATCTGTTCCACCTTAAATTGTGCTGCAGGACATTCTGGCGTGTGTACAAGCTGCAGCATTTAAGGTGGAACGGAACATTGGATTAAGAAGCTGGTGAATAGGAAGAACTTCAGCCTGGTTTAAAGATCAACATCAACCATGTACCGCTGACAGTCGGGGTCCTTGGGAAGGGAATGAAAAGTGCCGACATCCCCTTCCCAGCCTGGAACGTTGGATTTCTCCACATAGTCCACCATGTTGGTTCTGTAGCTCCGTTGAGGTTATATGTAAATGTTGGGGTGTGAATATTAATGAGTCTGTTACGGAACAGGTTAGGATTTGGGAATCGGCCAGTTATCCCGTCCTCTTTTGGAAATGCAGGATTTGTATTTGTATTTGAAGGAGGACCGACAGTGTTAGAGGTTCTCGGTATGTGGGTTCTAGGTACTGAACTCTCCTCATTACACCATCACAGTCTACATACAGCTTTAAACCCGAGTCGTTAACACTGCGTACTGTATCTGTGGGGGCGTGTCTGTCCCCGAACACTAAGCCCCTGAATGTACACTTCTGAAGATCACGCTTGTATTCTGAAAACGGGCGGAGCCTTGTTGTAGCCACGCCCCTGCGTTTTAGAGCAGGAAGTGAGGCAGCCACACAGTGAGGAGGTAGATCACTGGCGTGCGGTAAATGTATGCTGCAGTCTGAGAGATCCGTGTGGAACACAGATGTACCTGTATAGGGGGTCAGAACGGATGTGACCCTGACGTGGTGTGGTGTGTTAGTGTGCTAGTGTGTGGAGTGTTAGTGTGTGGAGTGTGGTGTGCTAGTGTGTGGGTGGATGAGTTAATGACTGCCCCTCCGCTCCTGCGTCTGTCCTGAAAGGGGTTTAATAGACATGACAGAATAACGGAAACACCCACTGAATCAATCATAAGAATCATTTTTTAAACATTATTCCAGATCACCTTCATCAGGCCAGTGCTGTTCCCGTAATCCCACCGCTGCTCCAGTAATCCCACTGCTGCTCCCATAATCCCACTGCTGCTCGCATAATTCCACTGTTGCTCCTGTAATCCCACTGCTGCCACAGTAACCCCATCACTGCTCCTGTGGACCCACTGCTGCCCCTATGGGCCCACTGCTGCTCCTGTAATCCCACTGCTGTGGGATTATGAGAGAAGTAGTGGATTTATGTGGGCGGTACTGGGTTTACAGGAACAGCAATGTGATTACGGGAGCAGCAGTGCAATTATGGAAGTAGTGGATTTACGGGGGCAGTACTGGGTTTACAGGAACAGCACTGGGATTAATGAAGCAGCAGTGGGATTAATGGAGAAGCAGTGGATTTACAGGGGCAGTACTGGGTTTACAGGAACAGCAGTGGGATTATTGGGAACAACAATGAGTTTACACAAGCAGCAGTGGGTCCACAGGAGCAGTGATGGGGTCACTGTGGCAGCAGTCGGATCACAGGACCAGCAGTGGCTTCTCCGATAACTCCCACTGCTGCTCCATTAATCCCACTGCTGTTCCTGTAAACCCAGTACTACCCCCGTGAACCCACAGCTACTCTCCAATCACCATTGCTGCTCCTATAATCTCACAGCTGCCCCCACAATCCCAAGGCTGCTCCCGTAATCCCACTGCTGCTCCTGTAAACCCACAGCTGCTCTCCAATCACCACTGCTGCGCCCATAATCTCACAGCTGCTCGTCTAATCCTGCCGGTGCTCTCAAAATCTCACTGATGCTATGCTAATCCCACGACTGCATCATCACGTTGATTTGATCAGCCCATTCAAAAGCACCTGTACTCTGAACACTGCCTTCACCGAAAGGAGCTGGACTGAACACAGTCAGTCCACAGTCTTAATACCCAGTACATGTCTTGCATTGGATCCCAGCCCCCAACAGAACAATGTGTCACAGAGAGAGCCTTACACCAGCCTTTACCACCAGAACGTCTGCTAGTCTTACAATGCTGACACTCCACAGACCTGACGGGCCAGGGCGGAGCTGATCTCTACAGTGCCTAGATCACCACTTCCTCCTGCACCTAATTCAGTTGGTGCCAGAGCCACAAAAGCTTCCCAAAAAGACTTGGAAAGGACCTTAAGACTGATCCTGAAATCAGCTCTTAAATGTTCTTTCTAGAAAGACTAGGTGTTACTGATTAAACTACACTCATCACCAAAAGAATATCTGCACCCAGAAGGAATCAGCTGACAGGAACGAAACTTGGTGGGTAGGTTTGATTCAAGGACGGGCCTTATCTCTGTACCCGACTGACCCAACAGCCACGATTACAGACATCCAGCGAGCAGTGATGTCCTCCATGAGTCATCCTGTTAGTGCAGCACCATTGGCAGACGGCTGCACCACGCTGGACTACATGCACACAGACCGTTACCACGACTGTCCTTAACACCACGTCACCGTCACCAAAGACTGCAATGGTGTCGTACCAGACTGTCATGGAGTGACTCAGAATGGCAGCGAGTCATCTTCAGTGACGAGTCCCGCCTTAGTCTTGGTGGAGACGACCAACGAATCCGTGTGTGGAGGCCCCGTGGTCAGCACCAAGATGAACGGTTTGTTGTCACACGTCCAGAAGGCCTGGTGTCACTCCACCTCCACCCCTACCGCACCATCTGCAGGAACTGTGTGAGGATATTCAAGCTGCATGGGATGGATTATCACAGGACACCATTAGGAACCTCTACAGCTCCATGCCGAGACGTCTGGCGTGTTGGGTTAGCAAACGCGGCGGCCCGACGCCATACTGAGAGATAGCACTCCAGTCCCACACCTCCTTCTGGGTGTAGATATTCCTCTGATGATGGGTGTACATCAGAGCATTTCTTAGGAATAGTATCTGTTCTTAAAATTAGTGGAAAAGCAAAATGGTAAATTCTAAAGACATTTTTATTGAAAGCAGGCTCTCATTTCTTAAAAGATACTTTGTGAATCTGACTACCGTTTTTTTCCCAACAAAGACTGAAGACAAGGTTTACTAATACCTAACACTGATATATCCATCATCATATCCATGTTATTCAGGTGCACTTTTAAAACCTGACGGCGGCTTCTAAGAATACTTCTAGAGCAGTGTTTTTAGATCTGTAGGTCCGTGGCAGCTCTCCTGCCGCTGGCACTGCTGGCTGGCGATGTTCGGCGGTTTGTGGAGAGAGCAGGGCTATGCCGTGAATCTGAGCTCCTGTGTGCCAGAGAGTCTGGTGTTTGGGGCCGGCTGGATCTCCTGGAGTCCGGTTTATGGAGGGGCCGGCCATAAACCACAGGATTACCGACATGGGGCCGAATTCCTGTGCCTGCAAAGCTCCTGCAGGACTCTGCGCTGTCTGAGGCATTGCCCTCCATCACTATACTGCAGTGCCTCGGGCCACTGACCCTCTGGGGTCTACGAGCACCACTTGTTGGACAGGTGGTGGGGCAGGAAGTGGAGTCAGTTACTGGAAGCGTTGGGTAGTCCGAACTCTCAGTCTCAAGCTCCTGCGAATCCTCAAGTAGCTGCTCAGGCTTGTCTGGGCGAGAGCGAGCCTCGTTGCTTGTGTTGTTGGAGTTATTGTTTCGCTCTGTGGGACTTGGCACAAAATCCTTGCTTTCTTTCCGACCTTCTTGTCCTGGTCTCCCTCCAGCTTGACCTTGGATAGGCAGGAAGGCAGATGACCCACTGATTAGAGGCGGATAAGCAGGTCCATTGGCTTGCTTCTCAAGAAGCAGCGTGTAGCCACTTGGTGCTGTCGGGATTGTGGCCTTGCGTCCTTGACTGACGCACACTTGATGTACCACTGAGTTCTTTTTGGATTTGGCGCCATAGCAGTCATCCAGGTCATGCTTCAAGTGCGGGTAGTAGTCCAGAATGCCCTTCTTGACCTTCTTGTACCCGAGGTGCAAGATCTCCAGCAAGCTGAGGAAGAGAGAAACCGCTGCTATGACTTGCATGAACACCATGAACACGCTTTTCTCAGTTGGGCGTGAGACAAAGCAGTCCACAACATCCGGGCATGGTTCACTTTCACATTTATACAGTGTCTCCAGTTGGTTCCCATACAACAGGTGCTGACCCAGCATGAACCCGACTTCCACCACCGACCGGGTCACTATGTGAGCGATATAAGTCCGCAGGAGTGATCCCCGAAGGGGAGCCTTGTTCAGTTTGCCCTGTTCCAGCTGCCTCATCTCTCTCTCTACCCTCTTGCGAGCCTCAGCCTGCTCTGTGTCCAGTGCCTCCAGCTCCCGCCGTAGTGCCACCTTCTTGCAGTGCCGCTCCTTCTCTAAGGCTCTCAGCTGGTAGATGGCATGGCCCATATAGACAAGCGAGGGTGAGGAGACGAAGATGACCTGTTGTGATTCACAAGCATGTTATTTAGGTTAGCTTGACTGCCACGTCCTTGACCATTCTTATTTTTCAAGCCTCATCATGTTCCACCTTATACAGTGCTGAATCTACGGTTCCAATTCTTGTTCGGCTCTAGCACACCCATTCCAGTTCTGGAAGGGCTTGTTCACTAGATGGAGAGCTGGATCCAGTATGTTGGAACAGGGAAAGCGCTAAGGGAAGGGATATGCCAAGACTAGGCGATCTAGTGGTCTGACTGTCAGGCTTCTGGGTTCTCCCTCTACCTCCGTCAAATCCAAAAACTCTATTTCCCATGATCCACTCCTCCATGACATCAATACCACATGCCCTCAATCCACCAATCAAGAACTGTTTTCCCAATCATCCTCCCCAGAGTTCTAAATGACATTCATCTGTTACATGGGTATATATGCCACTTTCTTCAGTGTGTTGTGAAGTATTGCCAGTCTTACCTCTTGGCATACTCAGCAGTGTCCTGGACTCTGATTGATTCGTGTTTGAACTCTGCTTTGTCTTTTGATTTTCCCGTTTGGTTATTCCCTTTGTTCTGGTTGCACGGTTATTTAGCTTTTCTGGTTTGGACTCTTGCCAGCTTACTGGTTTTCGTCTTTGCCTTACCCATGCCTGTTCTATGGGGGGGCTCTACCCGCAAATTTGGAAAGCTGGCTGTTCCCGTATCAACCATTGTCTCAATCGACTAAACTCAATTCAGTTTATTAACTGATGTCATCACGAGGACCACTAGGGCAGGCCATAAGTATTTTGGGGGCGGGGGTGGTAGACTTATTTTAGGGTCAAATTTCTGAACCAGTGTTTCTCAACCCTGGTCCTGAGGGCACCCTGCCTTGTTCCCAACACACCTGATCCGACTTCTCAGCTCATTAACAAGCTCTTTCAGAGTTGCCGGGGGTGTCCAGGTCAAGGTGCCTCCAGGACCAGGGTTGAGAACAACACTGTTCTAAACTAATGCAGTGCTTTGTAAAAGCTTGAAGTTGGTGGTCACATTTTCAGCGTCACCCTCGTGAACCTAAAAGTCCTATTCCTGGATCTTTCAGAATCAAACGCCTTGAAGACCCTCAAGTTTAGAGTTCTGTCTTGGAGGTTTTTGCCTGAATGACAATTTGTGAAAGGCCAAAGAGGGGGACCGCAATTTGGGGGAATGTGAGACGTTAAAAGAGCCCAGGCTACAGGTGGGTTTTAGAGAGGGTGTACCCCTATTACCGGTTGTCCCCAGATGTATAGTCTCACCACACGATCACAAGTCTATGGATTGAAGGGTCAAGCTGGTGTGTTTGAGCAGGACTGGAACCATTGGGTATAAAAAATAAAAATTGAATTGAACGGAATAAAATGACCTGTAGCACCCAGTAGCGGATGAGGGAGATGGGGAAGGCACGGTCGTAGCAGACGTTCCGACAGCCAGGCTGCATGGTGTTGCAGATGAAATCAGCCTGCTCGTCGTTCCACACGTCCTCGGCCGCCACTCCCAGCACCAGCATGCGGAAAATGAAGAGGATGGTCAGCCATATCTTCCCCACCATGGTCGAGTGAATGTGTACCTCCTCGAGGATTCCGCCCAGGAAGTTCCAGTCACCCATCTTCACTCAGGCATTGCTACTCTGGAGAGAGGGGCAGTGATCACGTAGTGACATAGGATATTTTGAACGTCTGGCTTTATGAAAAACTCTACATCCTTTCAAGTTATGAATCAATATGCATGCGAATGTGGAATCATACAAAAAATAAAATATTGGAACTGAAATTTAAATTTAACATATTAAAATCAAAATAAATATGACTGATAACCCTCCTAAACCACTAGCCTTTACTGAAAGTACCCTCATCATCACAAGAACATCTGGACCCAGAAGGAACCAGCCCACAGGAGTGAAACTTGGTGTGTAGGTTTGACATGGTGAAACATGCGAATGTTTCCACACTCGACCGCACATGTGAGGTAAGCAAGGACGGGTCTTATCTCTGTGGTTGGCGTAGCTCAGTGGATAACACCACTACCCGCCAGGGAGACATCACCACATGTAGGAGACTGGGGTTCGAATCCCGGTCTGGGTGACTGTGCTGTGCTACACCAATAAGAGTCCTTGGGCAAGACTCCTAACACTACATTGGCCTACCTGTAATATGATTAACCTTGTAAGTCGCTCTGGATAAGAGCATCAGCTAAATACCATAAATGTAAATGTACCTGACTGACCCAACAGCCACGATTACAGACATCCAGCGAGCAGTGATGTCCTCCATGAGTCATCCTGTTAGTGCAGCACCATTGGCAGATGGCTGCACCACGCAGGACTACATGCACACAGACCGTTACCACGACTGTCCTTAACACCACGTCACCGTCACCAAAGACTGCAATGGTGTCGTACCAGACTGTCATGGAGTGACTCAGAATGGCAGCGGGTCATCTTCAGTGACGAGTCCCGCTTTAGTCTTGGTGGAGACGACCAACGAATCCGTGTGTGTAGGCACCGTGGTCAGCACCAAGATGAACGGTTTGTTGTCACACGTCCAGAAGGCCTGGTGTCACTCCACCTCCCCCCCTACCGCACCATCTACAGGAACTGTGTGAGGATATTCAAGCTGCATGGGATGGATTATCACAGGACACCATTAGGAACCTCTACAGCTCCGTGCCGAGACGTCTGGCGTGTTGGGTTAACAAACACGGCGGCCTGACGCCATACTGAGAGACAGACTTCTGTATGTGTAGCTCAATAAATATTGATCATATCAGTCTAAATTTATCATCAGTTATTGATCCTGGTGACCTTTATCTTCCTTCCCAACACACCTGCAGTACCACACCTCCTTCTGGGAGCAGCTGTTCTTTTGGTGATGAGTATGTATATAGTGAGCTCCAGAAATCTGAGACCACTTTGGAAAACTGGGAAATAAACAACAGAAAATCTAAAACAAGGAAATGTTGAAGGTCCTGCTCTGTTGTGGGTCATTATTTACATCTCAGGAAGAGTGTGGTTCATTCCAATGACCACTCTCAGGTGGCCCTGATCTGCTGAGCAGATACTGTTCCACAAAGCTCGAGTGTCATTAAAGCAGAGAGGAACACACTGTACCAGGTACTAGGAGGTTCTGAAAGTCTTGTTCAGATAGGATGTTGATGCTGCAGTTTCACTTCCACTGTTTATATATGGTCCATACTTAAAGTCATTGCTTACCTTGTCTTTGAGGAATGAGTCATACGCAGCGAGTCGCATCAAAGGAGAACATTCCAGCTCATGTGCAAATCCACCGATACGCATCATGAAAGAGGGTTCAGTTCTTCAGCTGTGCTCATATGTGCACAAGCGACACCAGTGCTCAGTAGCAGCGGGCGTGCTGCAGTCAGTTCAGCTCAATATACCCAGTCAGAGGAGATCAATACAGCGTATGGTGGTGGGAAAGCCCGCGGGTCATCCTGACACGGAAGAGGCCAAATACATATAAAATCAGCCTTTAGCCCCACCCTTTCAGCCTATAGTCGTTTAGCCCCACCCATTCAGCCTACAGCCGTTTGGCCCCACCCATTTAACCTACAGACAACCTAGAGATACAATACAGGACAGCAAACTGAACTCATATGCATATATACATAAAAGTCTATCTCTTTCTATAACTGTAATAACTACTGTTATTCATTCATTCATTCATTCATTCATTCATTCGTCCTCCTAAACGGCTTAATCCAGATAGGGTTGCGATTGCAGTAGAGAAAGCAGAGAGGCCCAGATGCCCCTGTCCCCCAGCCACTTCTTACAGCTCATCCTGGGGGATCCCGGGCCGTTTCCCCTCCAGTGGGTCCTAGGAATGACCTCAAGGTCTCTTCCCAGCCAGCCGTGTCTGGTAAATGTCCAATGGGAGGCGGCAAAGGGACACCCTAATCAGATGCCTAAACCACCTAGAGGAGTAGTGGCTCTACTTTGAGCTCCTCCTGGATGACTGGGCTCCTCACCCTGTCTAGTAGAGTAAAGCTAATCTCTGCCACTTGTATCCGCAATCTCCTTCTTTAGGTCACTATCCAAATCTCATGACTATAAATGAGAGTGAACATGTAGACTGATGTAGGTGTAGCTCCCTCTTCAGGCTGTAGTGGGGCTCCTGTCGGTCCCAGCCTACAACCAATGTAGGTTCTGCTCCCTCTTCACCAGCTGCAGTGGGGCTCCTGCTTGTCTTACAGGGCATGTAATAGTCCATGAGGTCACAAAGAACCCAGGGGAAGTTCTAAGCAAATAAAGGCCCCAGTGGCTAATGCTAGTGTTCATGAGTCCACCATCAGGAGAACACTGAACAACAATGGTCAGCATGGCAGAACCTCACTGCTCTCCTAGAAGAACATTGCTGCCCGTCTGCAGTTTGATAAAGACCACATGGTCGAGCCAGAAGAGCAACTGGAACAGTGTTCTGTGGACGGATGAGATCAAAATAGATCTCTCTGCTTTCTGGAGAAAGGAGAACCCTCCATTCCATCATAAGAACCTTATCCCATCTGTGAAACACGGTGGTGGTAGTATCATGGTTTGGGCCTGTGTTGCTGTGTCTGAGCCAGGACGGCTCACCATCACTGATAGAACCATTAATTCTGAATTACATCCGCAGGTTCTAAAGGAGAACATCAGGATATCTGTCCATGAGCTGGACCTCAGGAGAATGTGGATCATGCAGCAAGATAACGACCCCAAGAACACAAGACGTTCTACCAGAGAACCTTTAAAGAGGAAAAAGGTTAATGTTCTGGAATGACCATGTCAAAGTCCTGATCTTAATCCAGTAGGATGTTGTGGAAGGACCTGAAGTGAGCAGTTCATGGGAAGAGTTGGAGCTGTTCCGTACGGAGGAACGGGATAAAATTCCTTCAAGCTGATGTGCAGGACGGATTAACAGTTACCGGAAATTACCGGAAATTAATAGAGATATCTAGAACATTTACACACTTTCAGCAGCACTGTAGAGTACACACACACACACACACACACACACACACACACACACACACACACACACATATATACACACACACACACACATATACACATACACACACATATATACACAAACACACACATATATACAAACACACACATATATACAAACATATATACAAACACAGTACACACTCTCTCTCTCTCTCACACACACACACACACACACACACACAAACACACACATATATACAAACACAGTACACACACTCTCTCTCTCTCTCTC
>CM067474.1:62168613-62180999 GCA_034552555.1 Semaprochilodus insignis
GATGTGATGAGGCACAATGAAGCAGCTTCAGCAGGAAGAAGCAGTTATACCCTGGGAATCAACCACCTCTCGGACATGGTACAGTCCACTACTGACCCTACACACCTTTAGACATGGTACAGTCCACTACTGACCCTACACACTTTCATATATGGTATAGTCTACTACTAACCCCCTATACACTCAGACATGGTACAGTACCTTACTTACCCACCCACACTTTTAGACATGGTACAGTCCAATACTGACCTCCTATACACTCAGACATGGTACAGGACCTTACTGACCCACTCACACTTTTAGACATGGTACAGTCCAATACTGACCTCCTTTACACTCAGATATGGTACAGGACCTTACTGACCCACTCACACTTTTAGACATGGTACAGTCCAATACTGACCTCCTATACACTCAGATATGGTACAGGACCTTACTGACCCACTCACACTTTCATATATGGCATAGTCCAAAGCTATTACTACACACTTAGACATGGTGGAGTCCATTTATGACCCCTCACACTCTCAGACATGGTACAATCTACATCTAACCCCCTACATACTCAGATATGGTACAGTCCAAAACTCACCCCCTACACACTCAGACATGGAACAGTCTACCACTAACCCCCTACACATTTTCAGATATAGTACAGTCCCCTCTGACCCCTTACACACTCAGACATGGTACAGTCTACTACTAACCCCCTACACATTTTCCGATATAGTACAGTCCCCTCTGACCCCTTATACACTCAGGCATGGTACAGTCCATTACTGATTACTCGGTAGAGTACTTGCTGGGATGAGACCACATAAATTTCACAGACTGTATAGCATAACCCTGCGACACCCTGCAGACAAGTCTAGCATGTCGGGATGTTTTGTATCCTGGCTAGTCTGACATCTCCTACGACATGATCCTTTTGGAACCCAACCACCAGCCTCACACACAGAAAGGGCTTCTGTAGCCATGACTGACAGCTCCTTGATCCTCCTCCCCAGTGGCCCATGAACTCACACTAGCTGAACAACGACTGGTCAGCATGAAACGTTTAGTGTTGCCTGTCTCCCAGTCAAGACTTACCCAGATCACACAGATGTAAGGCTCCCTGATTGACTAATTTGGTGTGGTCAGTAGTGAGAGGAATAACATGGGGTCTGATCCCGGCGTTAGAGTTCAGGCAGTGATCAGTATTTGTGCTGTTAGACTGCAGAAGAAGTGAACGCCCAGCTGAACGGTCTGATAGAAGAACATCCTCCTCTGCACGAAGTGAACAACACGTTCTCCTTCCTGAGTGAATCACCCCCTCCTGCCAGAGTGGACTGGACTGAGAAGGGACTGGTCAGCCCTGTCCAGAACCAGGTGAGTGAGTCATGTTCATTCTATTGATGGGAAAGTGTAGTGTCTCCATCTAGTGGCCAAAACTCAGTACTACATGTTAGAGATGTTTGTAGACGCCTGCTGATCCAGTGTTTCTTCTGAAGTCAAGGGTCTTAACAGAGAGTTTGTCCCCCTTTGCTTTGGTAACAACCTCTACTCATCTGGGAAGGCTTTACATTCAATGGATCATTGCTGTGAGGATTTGATTGCATTCTGCACTCACAAGAGCATTGGTGAGGTCAGGTCCTGATGTTGGATGACTGTTCCAGATCACTCCAACTCATCCCAAAGGTACTGGATGGAGCTCCATCACTCCAAAGAACACAGTTCCACTGCTCCACTCCTCCTGGAGGACTTTTTACCCCTCTAGCCAACGCTTGGCATTGGGCATGGTGACCTTAGGATCCTGAGACCCGAGCTTGCTCCCGAGTGTCCTGTTCTATTGGTCTAAATATCATACAACATGCCACATGCCAGACGTCTCGGCATGGAGTTGTAGATGTTCCTAATGGTGTCCTGTGCTAATCCATCCCATGCAGCTTGAATATCCTCACGCAGTTCCTGCAGATGGTGCGGTAGGGGTGTAGGTGGAGGGACACCAGGCCTTCTGGACACCGGCCCTATCTTGGTGCTGACCACGGTGCTTCCACAACGTGGATTTGTTGGTTGTCTCCACCAAGACACCAAAGATGACCCACTGCCATTTTGTTGGATAATTCCGCACATGTCCACACACATTCCACACACCGGATATTCCTCTCCGTGGCTCATGTAGGTCTTCCAGATCGTTCATGTCACTGGTGCGTCCCTTCTTCTATTGACTGCCGCCAACAGCATGCTATGGTAGTATCTGAACGACCAGTATGGCACAATATGGCTCGTGGCTTGTCGTCCCCTGTGGACCATCAGACCCTTGCAACTGATCCGGAATGCAGCAACTCGGCTTGTCTTCAATCTTACCAGGTTCATCCACGTCACTCCACTGCTGTGCTCCCTTCACTGGCTTCCTGCAGCTGCAGCAGATCTAAAACTCTGATCCCTACAAAGCCAAGCACGGACCAGCCCCTCCCTCCTTATGGCTATGGTTAAGAGTTGATCTGTACCTCGAGCCCTTCCAGCCTCAAATACAGCTTGGCTCGATCCACCATCCCTTAGGAGGCACGGAAGACAAGCATCCAGACTCTTCTCCGTCCTGGAGCCCAGATGGTGGAATGAACTTCCATTGGCTGTCCGAACGAGCACTGGCTCTTGTTCTGGCAGTGTTTGATCTGAAGGGCAGTTTGGACCCTTTTTGCACTAGTCAGGAAACATACTCTGACTGAACACAAAGCCGTTTTGTAAGTCGCTCTGGATAAGACTGTCTGCTAAAAGCCAGAAGTCTAATTGTAAACGTAATCATGCCCCACCACAGACCACATCCAAACGTATCTACCTGTGTGCTGTGCTTGCAGGGTCCGTGTGGCTCCTGCTGGGCCTTCAGTGCGGTTGGAGCTCTGGAAGGTCAGATGAAGAAGAAAACCGGCAGTCTGGTTCCTCTGAGTCCACAGAACCTGGTGGACTGCAGCTTCATCGTTGGCAACCATGGCTGCAAAGGGGGCTACCTCAGCAAGTCCTTCATCTACGTCATCCGGAACAAGGGCATCGACTCGGACAGCTTCTACCCTTACGAACACAGGGTACTCAGTCACCTCACTGACCACTTCATGAGCTCCACCTATCTCATAGATCCACTCTAAAGGTGTACAGACTCTAGCTGTGGTGTGCTGTGGACAAAGGCCTGGGGTTGAAGGTCAAGCAGATCAGCACAGCAGAGCCAGTATCTCAGAGTACAGCGTGTAACGTTGTGTTATCACTGTGTGGTCTTGTTGTTTAGGATGGTACGTGTCGTTACGCGGTGGAAGGGAAAGCTGGTTACTGCTCCAGTTTCCAGGTTCTGCCCCGAAACGAGCAACTGATGATGCGAGCTGTGGCCACCGTGGGGCCCATTTCTGTGGGAATAAACGCCAGACTGGCTTCATTTCACAGATACAAGAGCGGTAAGACACACACACACACACACACACACACACACAAACACACACACATACACACACATTCTAACACACACACACACACACTCTAACACAAACAAACTCACTCTAATGTCTCCATGCCGTCCGTAATGAACGGACTACGTGCCTGTACACTCAGGTATCTATAACGACCCGTCGTGCGACTCTCGCTCGGTGAATCACGCTGTGCTGGTTGTGGGATACGGGCAGGACAAAGGACAGGACTACTGGCTGATCAAGAACAGGTGAAACACGAACTCCACCGTTCACTCAGACATACGGACTCTGGCGACATCTGGTGGTCAGGTCTAGGAACTGATCTATAAAGCAGCCGTCTCCCCCGTGTGTGCTGCGGAAGTGAACGTTATTAAAAGCGCTGTTTATTAATTAATATTACTAATAATATATTTTAATAAGAGAAACATCTCACATCTACTCAGCATATCTGAGATCTCTCACAGTGAGATAGTACTGTAGATACCCACTGTAGAGGTATTCAGCCTTCATATTTGATCTGGTGAGTTTTATTCTATTAGCAGGTTGTCTTACTAGTTATTATACTAGTTAATGTAGATCGTTTAGTTTATATTAATAAATCATATGTTTAAAACAGTAAATTGATCTGCCAGTGAAGTTCCACATACTAGATAACCGACCTGAAACATGTATGGATGTTTAGAAATACAGAATTTCTGTTTAAAACACGATTATAAAGAGCAGCCACAAACAGAGAACCAGGTTTATCTGGCCTTCTAACATGTAACTTCACGAAGATAATAGATTAGCCATAACTTAGTTCTTAATATTTATTATGCGTGTGTGTATAATATATATATATATATATGTATATAAATTATCATATACACACATTACATATATATATTATATAATTAATTGTATGTTATGTATTATTGTAATATACACTTTATTTGTTCCTCTGTTCTCCAGTTGGGGTACGGCGTGGGGAGAGAAGGGTTTTATCCGAATGGCCCGAAACAGGAACCAGTGTGGGATCGCCAACTTCCCCATTTTCCCCACCGTCTGATCATAAACCACTTCCTCTCGTCCTTCTCTTATCTCTCCTTTTCAATCACTCTTTCATTTCCCTGCCTCTCTGTGTGAGAAGGACTTTTAGTTTGCCTCCCTGGTGTTTGCTGTGTGTGCTGTGAGCTTGTGTTCAGTGTGTGTTGTGAGGGAGTCAGAGAAATGCAGACTGAGACTTTTATTCTGTATTTATTGGAGCCTGTGTGAATCTGAGCACCGTTAATAAACACTGTGGTTTTAAAGTCCAGACTCTTTTGTGCGTGTAGGTTTGTGCGTTTCTGCCCTGAGAACTGCAGTACAGACTCACCGGAGCACACTCAAATACAGACCCTGCAGACATTTAAACAGGTAAATGGAGAACCTGAAGAACTGTTCTGCAGTGAACTCGGTTCTACAGCAGGCTGGATCTACACGGTGAAACGTTTTCACTGGTGGCGTATAATCTACAACCTTCTGCGGCTTGTTTCAGACACAGCTGCAACTTCGAAGAACGAGCTTCATGAATCAACCAATCAGAGCGCAGATGATGAACCATGTGATCATTGTTTAAAGTGACTAATTTCATTCAAAACCATCTTGAACATGTGAACAGAGGACAGACTGAGGTCTGTGGGAAAAAGTTGTTGGTAACCAGTTAGCATAACTGGCTAGATAGCTAGCTGACGTTAGCATGGAGTCATCTAGCACTCGTTCTGCTTTGCTATGCTAATGTACGTAGCTATGTTGCTAGTTATTTCCTCTGTTGATATAAAACAGTAATGATGAAGGTTAAATACAGATTGTTTTAGACGGCTAGAAGCTAATTGTGCTAATTAGAAAAATAACCGAATGTGATTATTAAACTGCAAAACGTTTCACCGTATACAACCTGCCTCTGCACTGCAAATGAGATCTTGGCAAGTAAAAGTTGATACATGTTAAAATGATCATTTTAGATTATTGTAAGTTATTTTTGAGACTATTTAACTTATTTCCAGACATTTTTTACTTAAATGTTTTAGAGAACCAAAGTTTCTCACGTATTGGCTGATAAGTTGTCTTATTTTAAGAACAAAATGTCTGGAAATAAGAGAAATCTTCTTAAAATTAGTTTACAATAATCTCAAAGTGAGAATTTTAAGACTAAAAATAAGATGAGAAAGTGCAAATCTGGACCCCTGATCCAACCACTGATGATGGAATGATACCGTGTTATCTGATAAAGGTGGAATAACACGAATACAGAGGCCTGGAAAACACAGAACCCCAGATTGCAGTGCTCTATCTGTTGTAGTAGTCATCATTCAGATCATCACAGGGTTAAATCATAACAACACTAAACATGCAAAACACACCAGCAGACCAGCAGGCTGAAATGAGCAGCTTCAGCTCTGAATACATCGGATTAAAACGTCCTGAGGAACTTTACAGCTGGACGAGTTCTAGAGCAGCACAGCCACGGAACACTCTGAAAACAGGAGCTCATGTACAACATCAGGATAAAGACACGGTTCCTTCGCTCTCCAGTGGGAACGTGGTGTTGTGCGTCTGGAGCAGCTCTACAGCAGTGAAAGTGTTTATCTGTGGGTGTGATGCCTCGCTAACATCACGCTGGCTCTCAGGCCGGTTCCACACTAATACGGATGCATACTGTTTGGTTCTCCACACTGGAGTGACCTTTTCTAAGAAGCTATCACTTTGTAAGAGCTCCACAGAAACCCTAATCTGGCATGTGTGGTCCACATCTTACTACTGGGAGTGGTCCACCCACATGCCGTCAAAATGGGGAATGTGGGTCATATTCAGGCCAGAACAGTTTTGCTGTTTGGGCAGTGGACCACCAGCTTTGACTTCAATGGGCCAACGGTGGTCCACCATACTCCTACTATCAGGGTCGTATTGGTTCCTGAGCTTTAAAGTGATCTCAGCTCCAAGTGGAGTCTCTATGTAGAAGACGACGCCCTCTGCAGCTCCACCTCATCTTCCTAACACAGCAGTCTGACGTGGTCATGTGGTTCAGCTTTGCCATCTTATCTTAGCGCACATAATGGTGTGAACTTCCTGCCTCAGCCAGCGTGCATATCCCGCATTCCAGTGAGAACTATCTAAAAACCATGTACAAGTGC
This sequence comes from Semaprochilodus insignis, assembly GCA_034552555.1. Lineage (NCBI taxonomy): Eukaryota > Metazoa > Chordata > Actinopteri > Characiformes > Prochilodontidae > Semaprochilodus > Semaprochilodus insignis. Next base: position 62,175,200 of record CM067474.1, read on the forward strand.
TAACTTTACACTTGAGAAACTGCTAATATATACTGAAAACTGTCTATAAACCATGTTCAAATGCTGATGTAGACGGAAATGTGGGAATATAAATGTAGACTGGTTGTTTTTAGAATGCAAAAATGTAAATATGATCATTTTACACTGAAACCATTGTAAAGATGTGACTTTTGCACTCAAAATAATGTACAAATGGTAATGTAGACTGGTTGTTTTTAGAATGCAAAAATACTAACTGATTTTAATATGGACTGGAAATGTTCATAAAACAATATTATATCATCATTTTAAGCTGAAACTGATGTAAAAATGCTAATGTAGACTGGAATGTAGTAATGCGTTTGTAGACTGGTTGTATTTAGAATGCAATAATGCTAATTGATGTTTAATATGGACTGTAAATGTTCCTACAACAATATTAACTTGATAATTTTATTCTGAAACTGATGTATATTTGCTAATGTAGACTGGAATGTAGTAATATGTATGTAAATTATTTGCTTTTAGAATACAAAAATATGATAATTTTATACTGAAACATATGTAGAAATGGTAATGTAGACTGGAATGTAGTAATATGTATGTAGACTGGAATGTAGAAATATGTATGTAGACTGGAATGTAGTAATATGTATGTACACTGGAATGTAGTAATATGTATGTAGACTGGAATGTAGAAATGCTAATGTAGACTGGAATGTGGTAATGTGTATGTAGACTGGAATGTAGTAATGTTAATGTAGACTGGAATGTAGTAATGTTAATGTAGACTAGAATGTAGAAGTGCTAATATAGACTGGGATGTAGAAGGGATAATGTAGACTGGCTGTTTTTAGAAGGTAATAATGCTAACTGATTTTTAATATGGACTGTAAATGTTCTTAGTGTAAGAACTGCTAATTGCTAATCTAAATGCTATGTGGTAAACTGCTGTAGAATGCTAACGTAAAAGGGCTAATGGGGGTTTACAGACGGTGTGACTGAGATGTATCTGTATTAGTGTGGATAAACCGTCTGCTGGTTCTTTAGTGTAATAAGCTGAGCAGATAAATCAGAGCTGATACATAGTGGTTCTCCTGCCACGCGTGTTGTTCTGGTGCTCCAGAACGGTCCAGATGTTTACATGTGCTGCGGGTGGCTCTGGAGGCAGGTGATGAACTCTTTCACGTCTTTTCCCTCGAAACAAATCTGATACACCGAGACAAACAGGGGGAACCTGCACAAACACACACAGAGAAAGACAGGGTGAACATTCAGCTCGCTAGCTTTACAGGGTGCCTGTACACTCAGAGTTACATCTGCTCAGTATGTAGTGAGGAGAATGAGGAGAACGAGGAAGACGAGGAGGATGAGGAGAACGAGGAAAACGAGGAAAACGAGGAGGACGAGGAGAACGAGGAGGATGAGGATGAAGGTAACGTACTTATCCACCATGTTCTTCTTCTGGAGAATCTTGTAGACCTCAGCAGATGTTTGTGGACCTTGGAGCTTCTGGCCATTCAGCATCTCAGCCTCCAGCTCTGCTATCGACTATAACATTAAACCAACCAACAAACAAACAAACAAACAAACAAACAAACATCAGCACACGCTCATTACCGGTCAAGTAAACACATCCTCAGCACATACTATTACATCTATAACATCTCATACATACGATGTACCTAATAATCAGTCAGCAGACGTAAGCAAGGACTTATCTCTGTACCTGACTGACCCAACAGCCACGATTACAGACATCCAGTGAGCAGTGACGTCCTCCATGAGTCATCCAGTTAGTGCCAGTGTAACAAAGTTAAAATGGATCTTTGGTTTCTTGTTAAAATTCTACCAAATCCTGATTTTGCTGTAATATTTATTTTTGATATGTGTCACATACCTGTACTGGGGAATCACTAATTTTGAAATTTCAGTTAATTGCGTACTGTCTCTTTAAGAGATCGCGTCATTGTTGTAGCGCTCTCAGTCTGCGAAATGTAAGCTGAGAGGAGGTGCGTATACACAAATCTGGAACCTTTATTTTGGTTGTCAGTTTTATGATGTCACAGCAGGTTACATCTGTGCAGCACCAACAAGCAACAGGAAGAACAGGGTTACTCTTCCTTTGTATGAGCTTGTGGGGGGGTGGCCTTGGCGGGGTAGGTGGTGGCCTGGGCGAAGTAGATGGTAGCCGGGGTGGGGTAGAGGGTGACCTTCTTTCATGAAGCACAGCACTCACAGAACACAACGCAGATATCTAACCTGTTAACGGGGGTACGTCTGATCAACGCTAACAACATTGAAGCACACATCCACACCCGCTACACCAGCACCATTGTCAGACGGCTGCACCACGCAGGACTACATGCACACAGACCGTTACAACGACTGTCCTTAACACCACGTCACCGTCACCAAAGACTGCAATGGTGTCGTACCAGACTGTCATGGAGTGACTCAGAACGGCAGTGGGTCATCTTCAGTGACGAGTCCCGCGTTTGTCTTGGTGGAGACGTCCAACGAATCCGTGTGTGGAGACACCGTGGTCAGCACCGAGATGAACGGTTTGTAGTCACGTCCAGAAGACCTGGTGTCACTCCACCTCCACCCCTACCGCACCATCTGCAGGAACTGTGTGAGGATATTCAAGCTGCATGGGATGGATTATCACAGGACTCCATTAGGAACCTCTACAGCTCCATGCCGAGACGTCTGGCGTGTTGGGTTAGCAAACACGGCGGCCCGACGCCATACTGAGAGACAGACTTCTGTATGTGTAGCTCAATAAATACCGATCATATCAGTCTAAATTGATCATCAGTTATTGATCCTGGTGACCTTTATCTTCCTTCCCAACACACCTGCAGTCCCACACCTCCTTCCGGGAACAGCTGGTCTCTTTTTGTTGGGTGTATTTGCTGTAGACCTGCCTACTCTTCTCTGATTGGCCGCACACAATGCTGCAGCTGCACTTGCTTGCATAAAGTTAAAATCTGCTGACCATTTCGCCCACAGGTTTCACAGGACCGGTAAAACCTCTCCATTGACATTAATAGGATGCTGTGAGGTCGTAAGGGTGTGTGTGCCATTACAGCACACTGTAGCAAAGAGAACCAACACTGTTCTGGCGGTGTGGCACCACCCCTGTACATGTGGAAGTGAGTCTGACCTTGCGGGCAGTGACGAAGGCCTCTGCGACACGCCGGTTGCGTCCTCCGTAGCAGGTGGTGATGAGGTCAGCGACGCCACAGCTCTCCAGGAACGTGGCGGAACTGACCGTGTTCTTACAGAAGAGCCGAGAGAACGCCACCATCTCCATCAGACCCAGGCGGATCACCGCTGCTTTAGTGTTATCACCGAAACCCAAGCCATCACAGAACCCTGCTCCTACAGCCACAATGTTCTAGGACAGATACAGACAGGGGAACACGTTTCAGCGCTGGACTGTAGTACTACAGTTTCACCACTAGGTGGTGACCACACTTTATATTTAAACACCTGGAGGACAATCACACATCAGGTAGCCTACAATAAACATGGTTTCTCACCTGTTACTAGAACCTGTTGGGCTCATCGTGTTAAGTGATTACCCAGTACTTTGAGTGTGTACCTCACACTTATTTGGTAAATATCTAGAACTCTGGGATGTGCAACAGAAAGAGTTTCCAAGCCTTCTTCACTCTTCTTAACGTCTAACAGGTGACAGTCCCACTAAACTTCACCAAAACGGCTGACAGGTTGCTTGTGTGATCGATCACAGTCCTGGCTGATTATAAATGGATTCATAATGAAGTGGAATCTGATTGCTGTACACACATGTTGATGGAAGTTACCTTCAGAGCTCCACACAGCTCCACCGTGTCGCTCTCTGGAACCACAGTGATGCGGAAGTTTGGAGTCTGCATCAGCTCCTTAAAGAGGTGACCATTCTTTTCATTAGTGGCTCCTACAAAACACAAATACAAGCACAGAGCTGTAGGATACACTCGTTCAACAGCCATTTATACGTCTGTACCAATGAGTAATCCTGCACAGAGATTCATTCCCTCTGGAGTGGAAGACTAGATCCGATCTGGGCTGGTCTGGTCTGATTAGTAATGTGAAGGAAGTTTCTTTGGACTGCTGCTATACAGCTACCTGTACAGCCCCTTTAGCGCCTCAGTCCAGTGTCTGCTATGGATCATTAGTTGACGCTGGGATGAATGAATGTTTACACTGATCGGTTCCAGACAAGGGTGTTTTAAAGTGTCTACCTGACATTCCTGGTCGGTATTCCTGATGTAGAGCATGAGTGGGATTCTAAACAGTTTCTTTGAAAATCTCCTGTTAAACTCATTGTAACAGCTGAACATCAGTGTGCCCGCAGTACCTCCTCACCACCTGTAGATGGCAGCAGATACAAACACTCCTGTATCACAGTAGACCGAAATATTATCAGCCCCAGGTCGTCACGCCATCATGGCCCCTGGGCACACATATCTAGGGGTGGCCTGGGCGGGGTAGAGGGTGGCTTGGGCATGGTAGAGAGTGGCCTGGGTGGGGCTGAGGGTGGCCTGGGTGGGGTTGAGGGTGGCCAGGGTGGGGTTGAAGATGGCCTGTGCGGGGTAGAGGGTGGCCTGGGCACGGTAGAGGGTGGCCTGGGCATGGTTAGAGTGTTGCCTGGGCGTGGTAGAGGGTGGCCTGGGCACGGTAGAGGGTGGCCTGGGCGGGGTAGAGGGTGGCCTGAGCACGGTTGAGGGTGACCTGTGCGGGTTAGAGGGTGGCCTGGTTGGGGTTGAGGGTACCATGGGGACGGTAGAGGGTGGCCTGGGCGGAGTTGAGGGTACCATGGGTACGGTAGAGGGTGGCCTGGGTGGGTTTGAGGGTGCCATGGGCACAGTAGAGGGTGGCCTGGGTGGGGTTGAGGGTACCATGGGCACAGTAGAGGGTGTCCTGGGCGGGGTAGAGGTAACTCATATGCAGTCAGAACTGTCTACCTGGCTGCTTCTGAAATAAGATACGGATCTTATCATCTGTAGTCTGGATTAAATATACCACCTTTTCTTTCCCCAGTGAAATGCTGGCTGATCACCAACAGAACACAGAATCCTGCTGCAACAAGCCTTTCAGGCTGAGGTACATACTGTACAACTCTAGTACCCAACCACGCCCGTCCCTAATTACATTAGCTTGTTTTTACAGGTTCCACTCAGACACAGGACTACATCACTGGATTGTGGATGGTGGAACCTTCTCCAGCCTGATGATCGTCAGCAGCTCTTCCTCAGAAAAATCGTCTGTCGGTTCCATGATACACATCAACGGTCATGTGAAGTGAAAACAGACTTCGATAGAACCCTGTTCTTTAACTAACACAGCAGAACCACTCATGTCTGACCATCGTCATCCCACTGACTGAAACACCTGACCATCGTCATCCCACTGACTGAAACACCTGACCATCGTCATCCCACTGACTGAAACACCTGACCATCGTCATCCCACTGACTGAAACACCTGACCATCGTCATCCCACTGACTGAAACACCTGACCATCGTCATCCCACTGACTGAAACACCTGACCATCGTCATCCCACTGACTGAAACACCTGACCATCGTCATCCCACTGACTGAAACACCTGACCATCGTCATCCCACTGACTGAAACACCTGACCATCGTCATCCCACTGACTGAAACACCTGACCATCGTCATCCCACTGACTGAAACACCTGACCATCGTCATCCCACTGACTGAAACACCTGACCATCGTCATCCCACTGACTGAAACACCTGACCATCGTCATCCCACTGACTGAAACACCTGACCATCGTCATC
>CM067474.1:62201279-62212302 GCA_034552555.1 Semaprochilodus insignis
TCTGTATCTCTCTGGTCTGTCTGTCTTTCTCTCTCTCTCTCTCTCTTTCTCTTTCTCTTTCTCTCTCTCTCTGTCTGGTCTGTCTGTCTGTCTGTCTGTCTGTCTGTCTGTCTGTGTCTCTCTCTCTTTCTCTCTCTCTCTGGTCTGTCTGTCTTTCTCTCTCTCTCTCTCTCTCTCTCTCTCTCTCTCTCTCTCTCTCTCTCATATATGTAAATTCCATGTAAATTCAGGGTTTGTTGAGCCTCCTGACATTTGGAGTTTGAACACCTTTTGCACCTACTCCAAACACATATACCGCGGTCATAAATATGGATTTGCATGTTGCTAAAAATGAATTAAGTTCATTGAGTTAGGAAACCAAATGTCAATCCTAGTAGCATTTATTTAAAACTGACCATTCCAAAAATGGTTTGGGGCATTTCTTGGCAACCTATGCATTATCAAAAGGAGGCCAGGGTTACAGAACATCATATCTATGCAGATTTCTAGACTTCCGCAGGCTTGCCTCCAAAAATGGCTACGCCGGTTCCATCAATGGCCAGGCGAATCTTGGAACCCCTGATCTTGTTGACTGGATTTGGAATGAAATGAAAGCAATGGCTGTTTCAAGTTCGCCAGTCAGCATATTAAATCAGCCAATGTGGTTCTGTAATAAACTCTAGGGAAGTAACTCAGCCATAACATTATGACCACTTCGATGTATCTACACTGTCCATCTTATCAGCTCCACTGACCATATAGGACACTCTGTAGTTCCAGACTGTAGTCCATCTGTTTGTCTGTATACTGTATTACCCTGTTCTTCAATGGTCAGGACCCCCACAGGACCACCACAGGGCAGGTACTATGTGGGTGGTGGATCATTCTCAGCACTGCAGTGACACTGATGTGGTGGTGGTGTGAGTGGATCAGACACAGCAGTGCTGCTGGATACCTCAGTGTCACTGCTGGACTGAGGATCGTCCACCAACTAAAACTATTCACCCAACAGCGTCCTGTGGGGCAGCGTCCTGCGGGCAGCATCCTGTGGGCAGTGAAGCTGATGAAGGACTAGAGGTTGACCAACACTGCACTGTCCAGCAGCAGATGAGCTATCGTCTCTGACTGTACATCTACAAGGTGGAGCAGCAAGGTAGGAGTGTCTAATAGAGTGGACAGTGACTGGACACAGTGTTTAAACACTCCAGCAGCACAACAAACTTGCTAATATCAAAGAACATTTCTAGTATATTAAAATAGCCCTAATCTCACCTGGGAATGAGCACAGGCTTGGGCTTTGACGTTTCCACCTTTTTACAGTAGCCTTACTGGACCTTCCTGGTTCTTCTCCAGGCTTTCACCACACAAAGAATCTGTCTGACGCGCCATCAGTCTGATCTCGTACTAAATGTGTTTTTCAATAAGCATTTTATGAACTAAATGAAACTAGATGAAAGTTCACCCATCATTAAACGTTAAGGTGTCCAAGTACGTCTCGTGTAGAGGAAGAGAACGGGGACGCTCATGTTTGTGTGTGAGTCTAAAAGGTTGGTTTGTGACCATGAAGCTAAATGTAGCACACTGGTGTATTTAGGGGAACTACGTATTTTATCCTGAAACCACATGAACATTATAGACTTTCCCCCTTTGAGATATTGAAGGAATCCAATATTTCCTTTAAGGGATAAATTCCAGGGATTCATTTTGTTAAGTTGTAAAGTCATTCAGAGTGGTTTGATGCAACATTCCACAGGAACAGAAGTCAGAACTGTTCACAGTGGTGGTGAATGGAACCAGACGTCTGTATAAGGTCGTCCTGTTGCACGTGTTCCGTTCTGACTCGTGCTGTTGTGTTGGTAGCATCCTTTGCAAGTGAAGTATGTGCCTCAGAGAACAGTTTGAAAGCAATTCAAGCCGTTGAAAGAGTTCGAGAGGGGTCGCGTTGCAGGGGTCCGGGAAGTGGGATGGTCTTATTGACATTGAGTGCCATACTGGTCATGCTACATACTACAGACCATCGCTAACTCTACGTTCTCTAACTACACACTAGCAAGGTGTAGCTGCAAAAGAGGGGTTTCTGATAAAGTGGCCAGTGAGAGTAGATTACTTGGCAATAAAAAATGAGGGAAATTTCTCATTTATCAAAGTGATGTTGGCATTACAGCCAGTAACTGCAGGTAATTTGAGGCTCGTCAATATGAAAATATGTCAAAGTATTACAGTGGAGAATCAGTACTATTATAATCAGTCATCTTTAGACCTCACCCTAACGGTGATCTGTGTGACCTAAAGCATATGGAACAGCTGTTACACTCACTGCACTTAGTTAGTCTAGTAGTAGTGCTGGTTATGGTTAGGGTTAGGGTTAGGGAAAGGTGTGTGTGTGTGTGTGTTTGTGTGTGTGTGTATATGTATATGAGTATATGTATGTGTGTGTGTGTGTGTGTGTATGTATGTGTGTGTGGGAACATGTTCCAGTGAAAAAGGAACACCAGTAGTTGAAAGAAACAGGAAGGGGCGTTCTGACTGATTATGCTGTTCTTTGTGTCAGCCAGGGCCAATTAAAACTAATACAGTTCCTAATGATGTCTCCTCACCATTCAGTCCTCTCAGCTCAGTGACTCATTCATACCTGCCTTCTAACTCTTCACTCCTCCTCCACGAGAACCCTTCTGCTGTCTCCTGTTCTCACACACACACACACACACACTCACGCAGACTTAAGTGGAACCCCTGACTTCTGTCTGAGTGTTTTGCGCTGTATGGTTAGTGCTGCAGTTGGGAACATTGCGTTTTCCTGCTGTTTCCTGACTTTTTCCAGTCCACCTTAAATGATGCAGCGTTTACCTTAACGGTGGCTCTAATGTCCTATTATCATTTCTGGAACAAGACTCTTAATCAGCTCAGTGTAGGTGAAGAGTCTCTCAGTCCACCAGTCTTTAATAGAAGATCAGTAATTAGTCTGACACTGACGTCTATTACAATCACCATCAGCACAGAACACTGAAGGAGAACAGGTTCCATTAGCTAGAACCAAGCTCTGTCCAACAGCTCAAAACAATCTCCAAACAAAGTGACCACTGTACCCTGATTGGTGGGCTCGCTTCACGCTTCTTTCGTTGGACATATTACGTTTTTATGCTCACTTACTCCAAAAGGAAATAAGATACAGTAATCATCAGAAGAACAGCTTCTCCCAGAAGGAGGTGTGGGGTTGCAGGTGTGTTGGGAAGGAAGATAAAGGTTACCAGGATCAATAACTGATGATAAATTTAGACTGATATGATCAATATTTATTGATCTACACATACAGAAGTCTGTCTCTCAGTATGGCGTCGGGCCGCCGTGTTTGCTAACCCAATACGCCAGACGTCTCGGTATGGAGCTGTAGAGGTTCCTAATGGTGTCCTGTGATAATCCATCCCATGCAGCTTGAATATCCTCACACAGTTCCTGCAGATGGTGCGGTAGGGGTGGAGGTGGAGGGACACCAGGCCTTCTGGACATGTGACAACAAACCGTTCATCTTGGTGCTGACCACGGTGCCTCCACACACGGATTCGTTGGTCGTCTCCACCAAGACAAAAGCGGGACTCGTCACTGAAGATGACCCGCTGCCGTTCTGAGTCACTCCATGACAGTCTGGTACGACACCATTGCAGTCTTTGGTGACGGTGACGTGGTGTTAAGGACAGTCGTGGTAACGGTCTGTGTGCATGTAGTCCTGCGTGGTGCAGCCGTCTGCCAATGGTGCTGCACTAACAGGATGACTCATGGAGGACATCACTGCTCGCTGGATGTCTGTAATCGTGGCTGTTGGGTCAGTCAGGTACAGAGATAAGGCCCGTCTTTGCTTACGTCACATGTGCAGCCGAGTGTGAAACTTGAATCATTAGCATGTCTCACCATGTCAAACCTACACACCGAGTTTCATTCCTGTGGGTTGACTCCTTCTGGGTGCAGCTCTCTGTGCAGCTGTTCTTTGATGATGAGTGAAACTGACTTTGAATACAGTAACCGAGTACATTTACTGAGTTACTGTCCACCACTGTGTTTTTTGGTCACCAGTCTTTCGCAATGCCTGTTTCAAAAGGCTACAGGGACTTCTCATTTCAAGTGGGACTGGAGGTACTGGGGAGGTATTGGGTGAACCTTTTTCTCTGTGAAATTGAAGTGATTCTGCACAACATCTGCTGGTATAATTCAGTGAGAAACACATGCACTGGGCCTTCCGCCAAACCCAGCTCAGCTCCAAAGACAACACACATACACATACACACTCTATCCCTGGCTTTAAATCTCGGATCTACAGCCTATGCTTCGGAAAGAGTGCATATCTAACCAACAGGATTATCACAAGCAGACAAAAAGCAGTTCTTTGGCACCACCGTCATGGCCCTTACTGGATATGATGTCCTCCGCAGCAGTACAATGGCCGATAGAGTTGAAGCGTCTCCTGAACAGCAGCACTCTGAAGGGTGACCTTATAATAGTTGACTTTTTAGGTTTGCAACTGTGGTGTTTATGTTAATGCAGTAGTATTAGCGCTTGGCAGTGGCTGTTGTTGGGGTTTCGTAGGGTTGGCATATCTGACTTGAATTGCAGGCCAAGGCGCAGTTTTAAAAGCCAGGGCTTCTGTCAAGCTGGCATCATTTAGGATCGCATTTCTTTGGTTTGGCAGCGCTGAGAATGGAATTCTTGAGGTGGCAATCCATGAGCTTGGCATTGTTGGAGTTTTCTCACTCAGGATGGCAACGACTTAAGCTGAAACCGCAGAAATGCAGTCTTGCTCGAGGCTGTGTTACATGATGCTACCATCAGTGTGGGGTTTGAGCATTACACTGACATACCTAAAGTCATGTGATATCTGTGTGTAAACTGATTATGAAGTGGTGTTACCTCAGGGGACGGTCTGGGAACACCCATATCTGTTCTGAGGTGTTATCCTGTGAGTGAGTTTGAACACTGAACACTGTGCTCATGGAAAGCTCACATGAATTATCTGAGTTCAAATGAGGTGAATCAAAGTGCTGGTCTGGTAGTACGCTGAATTAAAGCTTTGCCTGCTAGCTTGTGATGTGATTTGCATTTGGCCTAAAGATTAGGCACTAAGTGTGTTTACATGTTTCATAATCTGATTTCTGCAGTTTTCTGAATATTCAAGTGGTCATGTGAACTCTGATTTCCTAGAGGCCTAGAAGAAGATAAACAGCAAAGAGAGCAATCGGGTTTCACAGTCTATGTAGACCCTTCCTCTGATTTCTTTCGGTTTTCTCAGTCTGTGTATGTACCCAGAGGAGCTGCTTGGGGACCAGGCCAGTGAGGGGGCCCCCAAGGGTATATTTATATTTTTGAATGATATGTTTTTTATAGTTGTTTGTATTTTAAGAACAACAGTAATATTAACTTTTAACACAAAAAAATTAAAAAGCTGTTTTTTTGTTTTAGATAATTTATAACATATTTATTTATTTATTGTGTTAGTTTTAGATTATTTATAACATATTGGCGATTAATGCTAGCTGGAGGGACCCCCTGTACATTTTTGCCTAGGGCCCCAGCAGACTTTAGAATCGCCCCTGGAGGGTCCCAGAAATAAGAGAGCAGTGTTTAACACAGTAACAGCGAGATGACAACATTTTTGGAGTGATGCTGAAACTACATGCTTGACCAAATTAAGGATTTAAATATTCTTCATCTTGTAGATGACGTGTGTTTATCATCATCAGTCCTACATTACGTTTATGCCACGTCTTCTTCTGTGCTGTCTGGTTGCAAACAGAAATCTGAGTACTGCTTGACTCACTAAGACCCATGAGTTCCCCATTGTCTGATTACTCAAGTGCATGTAAACACGTTGAATGGATTACTGGCAACATCCGATTGTCTGCAGTTATCAGATAATACGTTTATTATGATTAAGGTTTTGGCGCCCCCTCTGGTGCAAACTGAAACTGTCATATTCAGGCACAACTGCAAAACAACCCGTTTTGAACAATAAAAATATTGATAGTTATTTACACCTTTATCCTGAATTTTCGTCCCAGGCTGTGTCCAGTGCACTCCATCAGGGGGTCTACAGAGCCTGTTGACGGGGGCGGGGGGGGGGGGGGTGTGGGGTGGCTTCATCACAAAAAAGAGAAACCCAGAAAATAAAGAGCGGAGAGGCGCTGGAGACAGGCTGCCTTCACACTCTTCAGAAGACCATGGGAAAGTGGGAAGTCTAGTAACCATAGAAACAGGAGGGGGGCTTTCTCTCCTTTTTTTAGCCTGTTTTGCATCATTCATGTTCCTGAAATGGCGTGTAGAAATGAGCAGTTGCTCTCCATTAAAAGCTTTTCTTGCTGCAATCTTTCGCTGGGAAATGATTTGGTATGGAAACAGTGGCTTATGAAAATAAAGGCTGTTTATTAATGACTACTCAGCGCTATGTTGGGTTAAACACATCTACGGATTTTAGGTACGGACGCCAAATCGCAAGCAGGGATTAGTTTGCAGGTCACTTTCACTGCTTGTGAAAGTTTCAGTGAGTGGAGCTGTACGTGGAAACGTTTAAAGGAAAAGTGTTAATCTGCATGGTGTACAGTAGTTATTGTTCTGTAGGTCAAGTATGTTAAGTTGCTTATGCATAACACATAAAGATGAGTAACTTAATCAGGTACTAAGTTATCAGATTTGAGAGTATGTCTGACATTGTGAGACGTGAATGAACTTTCACGCTCAGCCGTCCATGCGCACAGATCGTTACCACGACTGTCCTTAACACCACGTCACCGTCACCAAAGACTGCAATGGTGTCGTGCCAGACTGTCATGGAGTGACTCAGAACGGCAGCGGGTCATCTTCAGTGACGAGTCCCGCTTTTGTCTTGTTCAAGACGACTAACGAATCCGTGTGTGGAGGCACCGTGGTCAGCACCAAGATGAACGGTTTGATGTCACACGTCACACGTCCAGAAAGCCTGGACCACCTCCACCCCTACCGCACCATCTGCAGGAACTGTGTGAGGATATTCAATCAATCAATCAATCAACCAAAATTTATTTGTATAGTGCTTTTTACAACCAATGTTGTCTCAAAGCAGCTTCACAGAAAATCAGTTTGTTATAAAGGAAAAGAGAAAACATGGTGTTAATGTAGAGACGTAGGAACGGGAAACCGGGTCCAAGCCCCCCTTGAGCAAGCCAGAGGCAACAGTGGCGGAAAAACTCCCTTGAGTAAGGAAGAAACCTCGGGAGGAACCAGGCTCGAGAGCGGAACCCAACCTCCTCAGGTCAATCCCGGATGAAGAGAAAAAGACAGAACTGACAGGAAAAGGAGCTTAGAACGTCTATTGGTCTGATTAGTCCAGGACGGTAGTAACTGCGAAGATGGAGCTGACCCATAGATAGAGTTCATGATCAGAGCCAGACGCTTGGTCATTTAAATATTGTTGTCCTGCCGGGTGATGAACTGGAGAGACAGGGCAGGAGACCCACGGCGGAGCTGATGCTCAGGTGACTCTAGCTGCTCTGGGGGTTCCCATGTGATCACTCTGGAGAAGTGTCATTCCTGTGCTTAACAAAGAAGAGGAAGGAGAGAGAGGAAGGACAGAGAGAGAGAGAGATTAGGAGGACTGAGCGTGCTGCCTCTGTGCTGGTGGCCCCTCAGTGTTATCCATCAGTGTTGCTCAGCTCATAGAGAAGACAGATGAGAGGGAGAGAAAACAGTTTGGGTATTTGGTCCATTTATGGAGACATGTAAATTATAGCGGTACACAGATGATATCAGCCACATGCTTGTGCAAACAAGTAAGTTTTGAGTCTAGTTTTGAATGTAGAGAGTGTGTCTGATTCCCGAACGGATAGAGGGAGAAAATTCCACAGTTTCGGGGCTACACAAGAAAAGGCTCGACCACCTGCTGTAGTTCTTCTAATTCTAGGTACTGTCAGCAGGCCGTTATTTTGTGAGCGGAGCGCACGTGTGGGTTTGTAAGACTGAAGTAGTTCACTGAGATACTGGGGGATTTATACGTTAGGAGTTCAAGCTGCATGGGATGGATTATCACAGGACACCATTAGGAACCTCTACAGCTCCATGCTGAGACGTCTGGCATGTTGGTTAGCAAACACGGCGGCCCGACTCCATACTGAGAGACAGACTTCTGTATGTGCAGGACTACATGCATGCAGCCCTTTACAACGACGGCCCTAGACACCACTTCAACGTCACCAAAAACTGCAGTGCAGATAGAAATAAACAGGATGTACTCAGGAATAAGAGCGTATATACATTCTTTATTAATCATAAATCTCCAAATAAATATCCTACTGGATTAAGTACAAGTATTGGCCAAATACAGTAGTTGACATGCCTCCTCATATGCTGTGAACTACACTACCCATCAGCCATCTCCGCATGACATCATACCCATGTGCTCTCAGTCCACCGATCACAATCCACCTTTCAATTCTGCCTCACCTGTCTAATCCATCTCACCTGTCCCTCGTTACCATCTGTTTGCTCTCCTTCTTTGTGAGGTATTGTCACTTGTTGTCTTACCCAGCGTTTCTCCTACATCACTGTATCTTGTCTTTCTGGTTTGGATTCTGTTTGCTTATTGTTTCTTTCAGCTCTGCTCACGTCGAGGTTTGTCTGTCAAACGTTAGAATAGTTAATATACACTATACTGCCAAAGGTATTCACTCCTCCATCATCACTGAATCCAGGTGTTCCAATCACTTCCGTGGCCACAGGTGTATAAAACCAAGTACCTAGACATGCAGACTGCTCCTGCAGACATTAGTGAGAGAATGGGTCGCTCTCAGGAGCTCAGTGAACTCCAGAGTGGTACCGTGATAGGATGCCACCTGTGTAACAAGTCCAGTCGTGAAATTTCCTCCCTACTAAATATTCCACAGTCGACTGTCAGTGGGATTATAACAAAGCGATTGGGAACGTCAGCAACTCATGCAAGGTCATGTACAATGACAGAGCGGGGTCAGCGGATGCTGAGGGTCATAGTGCACAGAGGTCACCAACTTTCTGCAGAGTCAATCACTACAGACCTCCAAACTTCATGTGGCCTTCAGATCAGCTCCAGAACCGTGTGTAGAGCTTCATGGAATGGGTTTCCATGGCCGAGCAGCTGCACCCAAGCCTTACATCACCAAGCGCAGTGCAGAGCGTGGAATGCAGTGGTGTAAAGCACCACCACTGGACTCTAGAGCAGTGGAGACGGGTTCTCTGGAGTGACCAATCACGCTTCTCCGTCTGGCAATCCGATGGACGAGTCTGGGTTTGGCGGTTGCCAGGAGAACGGTACTTGTCTGACTGCATTGTGCCGAGTGTAAAGTTTGGTGAGTGAGTTTGGTGTGGAAGAACTAGACTGGCCTGCACAGAGTCCTCACCTCGACCCAATAGAACACCTTTGGGATGAATTGGAGCGGGGACTGAGAGCCAGGCCTTCTCATCCAACATCAGTGTCTGACCTCACAAATGTGCTTCTGGAAGAATGGTCAGAAATTCCCATAAACACATTCCTAAACCTTGTGGAAGCCTTCCCAGAAGAGCTGAAGCTGTTATAGCTGTAGAGGGTGGTCCGACTTCATATTAGACCCTATGGACTAAGAATGGGATGTCACTCAAGTTCATATGTGTGTGGAGGCAGACGAGTGAATACTTTTGGAAATATAGCGTATCACTGATAAGCACATAAAGAGTACACTAAAATCACACGAGGCTACGAATAGCACACTTCAGTAAACTTAGCTGATTAGCACATCATTGAATTCTGCTTTTATTTACAGTGTAGCAGACCATCTGTTCTGGTTGTGTTAATACGTGGTTGTGTTAATAACCCAGGAAGTAATATATGTTTCACTTTACATTTCATCCAAAATATTGCCACATGTCAGCTGTATGGAGAGATGCTGCAAGTCGCACTTTGAGAAACCCATAGCGAGGACCGTGTGGGCCTTTAGGGAATTAAGAGCTGTGTCTGTATCTGAATGTGCGTCCAGTGACCAGCCTGATAATTAGCAGTGTGGATTCTTGCAACGTGTAATTTTCAGTAGGCCTCCTGCTAGAGGATGTGATCTGCTTTTGAGTCCTGGTTCCTCTCAAGATCTCTTCCTTTTTTTCTGTCTCGGGGAGTTTTTCCATGCCGCGGGCAGTTCTGGCTTGGTCACCGAGAGTTTCAGGACGGCTCTTTCTGAAGCCGCTTCGTGACAGTATCCGACATTCTGTACTAGTGAAATTGAATTAAGCATTTTTGCCTCAGGAAACAGTCCAATGCCTTTTCCAGAGATTTGGTGATTAATGATGTTGTTTAGCTTTTTACACAGAAGACACTTTGCAGTTTCGGTCACTCTGGAGAAGCTCAGGGTTAGATGGTGCATTCGACAGTGCGACAGTGACAGTAGCCAACAGCCGGGATCAAACCCATGACCTTTTGGTTTACAGCTAGTAGTGCTCTGACTGCCGGATCACTGTGATGCATTAAGAAGGAATGTTGCTGAAGCGTTCTCTTTTATTTGGCCCACAAGCAAAACATCTTATTTTCCACTGAGTGTGCCGTAGCTCAGGAATACCGGATCCCTTTTTCGTCTTGTCATCATTTTCGGATCCATGTGCAGGAAATGGGACACAGCACTGCCTTATTTTTTAGTCAAATTTATTTAAATGAAAGAGCTGTTTTGTTAGAGCAGCGAGTCATGAGAAGCCGTGGGTTACAGTAACCTTCACCAAGGTCGGTAGGAACAACAGAACCCAAGCTTACTGCATTTACCAATCCTCAACAAAGTACTGGACACACTGAAAATTCATACTGCATTATAATCGCTCCACAGTTATTACCGTCAGACTGTAAACGCTACACGCGCTGCAGATTCATACCGGATTACAATCGCTCCACAGTTATTACCGTCAGACCGTAAACGCTACACGCGCTGCAGATTCATACCGGATTATAATCGCTCCACAGTTATTACCGTCAGACCGCAAACACTACACACGCCGCAGATTCATACCGGATTATGATCGCTCCACAGTTATTACCGTCAGA
>CM067474.1:62230005-62259044 GCA_034552555.1 Semaprochilodus insignis
TCACGAGTCATCAACGCGGACATCACACACATGCTCGTCACGAGTCATCAACGCAGACATCACCCGCGCGCGTCACGAGTCATCAACGCGGACATCACACACATGCTCGTCACGAGTCATCAACGCAGACATCACCCGCGCGCGTCACGAGTCATCAACGCGGACATCACACACATGCTCGTCACGAGTCATCAACGCAGACATCACCCGCGCGCGTCACGAGTCATCAACGCGGACATCACCCGCGCGCGTCACCAGTCATCAACGCGGACATCACCCGCGCGCGTCACCAGTCATCAACGCGGACATCACCCGTGCGCCTCACCAGTCATCAACGCGGACATCTCGTGCGCGCGTCACGAGTCATCAACGCGGACATGGCGCGCTCGTCACGAGTCATCAACGCGGACATCGCGCGCTCGTCACGAGTCATCAACGCGGACATCACGAGTCATCAACGCGGACATCACACACATGCTCGTCACGAGTCATCAACGCAGACATCACCCGCGCGCGTCACGAGTCATCAACGCGGACATCACCCGCACGCGTCACGAGTCATCAACGCGGAAATCACCCGCGCGCGTCACGAGTCGCCAACGCGGAAATCACCCGCGCGCGTCACGAGTCGTCAACGCGGAAATCACCCGCGCGCGTCACGAGTCATCAACGCGGACATCACCCGCGCGTCACGAGTCATCAATGCGGAAGACGCCAGAATAGACCAGGAGAGATGACCAACATCAGCAGTGTGTATCCCAAACAGGCTTATCTTCCATGTGTCCTGCCCTTAAAATCCCTGTAATTCCCACATGGGAAGTTAGTCGCTGAGACGCTCAGAAGTGTTTGGGACATACGGATAGTCACTCAGGAGTTGACTCGACTCTACAGCTAAGAACTCGAATCCGTCTCTGAATCCATCCTGGCTTAACTTCGAATCTACAGGGATCAGGACTCAAATCAAGCTCTGTGGCTGGGAATCTCCAGCTAGGGGCCTGGACTGAACTCTACGGCCAGGGACTCCGGACTTGCCTCAGACTCTATGGCTGGGATCTTCCGGTTCAACTATGGCCAGAGACTCAATGTGTTCTCTACGGCTGGGCGCTGCTGATTCAACTCCATCCCTATGACCGGAGACTCAGCTCAGACCCAGATAAGACTCGCACTCCAAAGCAAGGGTCTCCAGCCCTGGTCCTGGAGATCCACCTAGCTGCAGCGTCTGATCCCACCTGTAATCCGTCTGCTCCAGCTAATCATCTTCAGAGGTTCCAGACTAACTGGATCAGAGGAGGCCACCAGGTTTAACGCAGGTTGGAGCTAAACTCCGCAGGAACATGGCTCTCCAGGACCAGGACGGGAGTGCACTGCTCCAGGGTAAGGGTCTGGGCCTATCTACAGGACACCTAACTCGACTCGACTCGGACTCCTGCTACACAACTCAGGACCCGCACTCTCAAAACCAAGTGTCCACTGTACCTCTGTCTTCAGATCAGCAGCAGTCTCGTTCTGTTCCACCGCTTCCACAGCTTGAGTCCCGGGCTTTTTCCCGTTCCCTCCTCCTTTAGCCTTTCCTGCTCCGATACTCTTCAGGTACGTCTCCGAACGGCTGAAGGTCACCTGTCTCTTCCGGAGTCGCCTCTGGAGGTCCTTGTCCAGACTGTTCCTGATCGTCTCTTTCGGGCCGAGGGTTTTGTAGACCTCCTCGTTCACCAGGTTCTTGAAGTCAGGTCCCGTGTGAGCACTGGCGAACCTGCAGGTGACGCCAAACATGCACTTTCCGAAGGTGTCGTACAGGTAGCAGCGGTCACCCAGATCCGCCGGCTTGGTGGACATGTAGTCGGCCACGTCGTGGATGAACTTGCATTTATCACCATAGAAACACTTACTCTCACGCTCCTGTGTGGAAACAAGAGCGACTGTTAAACAGGCACGCACCGTTCCGGGATCCGACATCCGGGGTCCGATATCTGAGATCCGACATCTGTCCTGATATTAAATCATTAATATTAATTATTTATTATTTTTAGTGACAAACAAACAGCAACTCGGTACATTTATAACCATGTGTTAATTCATTACACACTCATCATCAGAACAGCCGCCGCACCCAGAAGGACTGAAACTTGGTGTGTGGGTTTGACATGGTGAGACACGCTAATGATTCAAGTTGTCCCACGATTACAGACATCCAGCGAGCAGTGATGTCCTCCATGAGTCATCCTGTTAGTGCAGCACCATTGGCAGACGGCTGCACCACGCAGGACTACATGTACACAGACCGTTACCCCGACTGTCCTTAACACCACGTCACCGTCACCAAAGACTGCAATGGTGTCGTACCAGACTGTCACGGAGTGACTCAGAACGGCAGCGGGTCATCTTCAGTGACGAGTCCCGCTTTAGTCTTGGTGGAGACGACCAACGAATCCGTGTGGGGAGGCTCCGTGGTCAGCGTCAAGATGAAGGGTTTGTAGTCATGTCCAGAAGACCTGGTGTCACTCCACCTCCACCCCTACCGCACCATCTGCAGGAACTGTGTGAGGATATTGAAGCTGCATGGGATGGATTATCACAGGACACCATTAGGAACCTCTACAGCTCCATGCCGAGACGTCTGGCATGTTGGGTTAGCAAACACGGTGGCCCGACGCCATACTGAGAGACAGACTTCTGTATGTGTAGCTCAATAAATATTGATCATATCAGTCTAAATTTATCATCCTTCCCAACACACCTGCAGTCCCACACCTCCTTCTGGGTGCAGCTACAAACGTTCTGTATCAGTATCGGAACTGAAGAGTTGGATCGGTGCTCCTGCTGTTGAAGGGAAATCTCTAATCCCCCGTTACCTGATACGTAACGAATGAGCCAGACTGTTTGATGGTCTTCAGTACTAGCACTAAAGCTACTAGACTAATGAAGCCTAAACCCCACCAGTTAGCATACCGCTAAAGTACATTAGCATAGTTAATACCTGAACCAGTGAAGGACACAGCCTGCGGTCATCATAGCTGTGAGGCTTCATATGAGGCCGTGATTTGTTCTGGCCCTTCATTTTCTTCTTCTCCCGTTTACCGTCTTCCTCCTGCGTCTCACCCTCCGCTTTCCTCTTCTTGGACTCCGGTTCTCCAGCGGGTTCCTCTGCTGTGCCGTTGGCTGTGTCTGTAGACTCCTCTCCATCACCTTTCTGATCTTTCAGGTCAGCAGCCAGAAACTGGTGGAACTTCTCTCTGGTGGTGATGTACCTGCAGATGTAGACAGCAGGAGGTCACCAGTCAGGAACCTGATGAGGCCGATTTGATTAGCTGGTCGGTTGATTCAGTGAGTGATTCTTGATTCAGTGAGTCTAACAGTTGATTCAGTGAGTCTAACAGTTGATTCAGTGAGTCTAACAGTTGATTCAGTGGTATTGTTGACTGAGTGAGACTATTAGCTGACTCAGTGAGACTAACTGGGTCTGTGATTCAGTCTGTGGCTCAGTCCGTCTAGTTGTTGTTTCAGTCAGTCTAGTTGTTGATTTAGTCTGTGACTCAGTCAGTCTAGTTGTTGTTTCAGTTAGTCTAGTGGTTGACTCAGTCTGTGATTCAGTCAGTCTAGTTGTTGTTTCAGTCAGTCAGTCTAGTTGTTGATTCAGTCTGTGACTCAGTCAGTCTAGTTGTTGTTTTAGTCAGTCTAGTTTATTCAGTCTGTCTAGCTGTTGATTCAGTCTGTGACTCAGTTGGTCTAGTTGTTGACTCAGTCTGTGACTCAGTTAGTCTAGTTGTTGATTCACTCCGTCTAGTTGTTGTTTCAGTCAGTCGGTCTGGTTGTTGATTCAGTCTGTCTAGTTGTTGTTTCAGTCTGTCTAGTTGTTGTTTCAGTCAGTCGGTCTAGTTTTTGATTCAGTCAGTCTAGTTGTTGATTCAGTCGATCTACTTGTTGATTCAGTCGGTCTACTTGTTGATTCAGTCGGTCTACTTGTTGATTCAGTCGGTCTACTTGTTGATTCAGTCAGTCAGTCTAATTGTTGATTCAGTCAGTCTAGTTGTTGATTCAGTCAGTCTAGTTGTTGATTCAGTCAGTCTAGTTGTTGATTCAGTCAGTCTGGTTGTTGATTCAGTCGGTCTACTTGTTGATTCAGTCGCTCTAGTTGTTGATTCAGTCGCTCTAGTTGTTGATTCAGTCGGTCTACTTGTTGATTCAGTCGGTCTACTTGTTGATTCAGTCGGTCTGGTTAGTTAAATTGGGTCGCTCTGATCCGGGTATGAACGTAAAGTCTGAATACAGTGTATCTTACTGTGTTTTCAGCGCTGCCTCTCCTTTCTCCGTCTGTGGTGCTGCTGGACTCTCAGCACTTCCTGCACTCTGGTCCACAGCAGACTCCATCCTGATACAATCACACCAGCACTGATGAAGGACCAGAGGGTGAACAACACAAACTGTCTCTGACTGTACATCTACAAGGTGGACCAGCACCACACACACTAACACCACCACCACGTCACTGCAGTGCTGAGAATGACCCACCACCCTGTGGGGTGTTACATGCTGTTAGAAAGCCTACTAGCAGGTATATTAGCACCCGTACGGTAGGTGTTTCCGATAAAATGGCCAGTGTGCAGAAGACCCGTGTAGATAATAAAGAGTCCGCTCTGAGTACACCTGTATGAATGTAATAGTGATAATGCGGGTGTGTGGTGCACTATCACTCCTTTAATCTGGATTATAATCTCTAATAAACTAATATAATCTCCACACTCAGAGTTTAACTGGAGCAGAAACACCTCCGTCATACGAACACCTCCACACCAACACCTCCGTCAGCACATCAGACTGATCGGTAACTCCATATGAGGCTGTATATTAGACTAATCTCACCTGTTACTGCTTTCTGTACGGTCCTCCGCAAACGCGTGACTCTCCGGCTGGGGGGAGGTTACACTCAAACGGGTCCGTGCGGAAACCGCCGCAGTCGCTCTTTAGTTCCTACAGGTTTCCGCGTGAACTGTGGCGATTTAAGACGATTAAAACTGCTTCTATTAAAAACTCCCTAAAATGACTAAAACGCTAGACTAAAAGGCTAAGCTAAAGGGCAACTGACTGTCATATGTACTCCGTAAATACAGGACATTTAAGTTGGTGTAAGTTGATTAACTGCAGTTCAAACACCACAATCCATTTTTTTACTTTTATTTTTTAATGTATAAATTAAAAAAACATGAATCTGAATTTTATTTTGTGTGTTTTTTGGCTCAGGGGAACATTCTTCATAAGCTCTTTCACAAATCGATACTAATCTGATAGATGCTAACAGCTTCACACAAACAGAATCTCTCCTCAAAACTGCACATTACAATATCATATATGATATTTACCAGCATATGATTTCAGACAGATGATAAAGGTGTGTGGGGAGTCGTTTGTCTATTTATAGTAGGAATGTAACAATACAAAACATGGTATTGTGACTAGCATGTTGTGGCTAGTGTGTTAGCTTTGGGCTAACACACACTGGCTTGTTTGGGACCCTCCAGAGCAGCCTCTGTTTCTAATGTTGTGGTGTTCTGGTGTTTACAGCTCTAATGAATCATTAACACGTTATCAGGGTTTGATAGTGTGGTGTCGGTGTGGAGAGAGAGACGGGGAGGCCTGGCTGTGTCTGAAACCTCGAAAACACTGCTGCTTATCAGGCAAGGAGGCCGCCGGGCCGGTCCCAATCTGACGCTGCTGCTGAGGTTCCTCTGTTTGGCTGTTCTATGAAGGCTGTGTGGATGTGTCCTTCACTGCCTTACACAGCCCATAATATCCTGTCTGCACCGATTCAGTCAAGGGAACAGAGCAGAAGACACAGGGAGCAACACTGCCCTCAGACGATGACCAACACCATCACACACAAACACGCCTGATACACAGAAACACAAGGAACTCACATTCACAACCAATCACAACACCCAGCATGTATCAGCCCGCCGGCTCGGTCCGGGTGGCACCTGACTGGCTGATGTTTAATAAGGCCTGGCTACAAATGAACATCCTGAGGCCACAAATTACTGTGACATGTGGCTTCAACATACTAATGAATTATATCAATCAATTATATTAATGTAGTAATTCAATACATTGTGTGGCCCTAACGTGGCCTCAGTTTAATAATGTGTGACCTCAATTTAGCAATTTGTGGCCACAACGTGTTAATATGTGGCCTCAACATGTTAATCTGTAGCCTCAATATAGTAACTTGTGGCCACAACATGTTAATTTGTGGCCTTAATATAATAAGTGGCCTTAACATGTTAATCTGGACCCTTCATATAGTAACATGTGGCNATAGTAACTTGTGGCCTTAACATGTTAATCTGTGGCCTCAACATGTTAATCTGGACCCTTAATATAGTAACATGTGGCCACAATATAATGTGTGGCCTTAACATGTTAATCTGTACCCTCAAAGTAGTAATTTGGCCACAACATACATATCCTACTTATCCTACAGGTAGAGTCTGAGCTGGAAGAAGCTCCACGTCTGGATCACAGCTGGTTTTCCAGGTCAGATCGGTATCAGAACGGAGAACACACTGCAGGTAGAACTCTCTGAAAGTGTGCAGGTGACAGACCACCGTTTATTCACAGAGTGTATGGAAACAGTACATCTACTGCACAGTGTACATTACAGCGTACAGTCGTGTTCAGAGGTGTTACTGCCTCTCTCAGTGAAGACACCGAGGTAAGCACGTCCTCCACAGACAGCATCCCGAGTTACCACTGAACACACAGGCCACGTCGTACTGGACGCCAGCGTGTTAAACCTTCACACATCACCGTACGCACTTCAGCCAGTGGGCCCTGCTGCAACAGGCAAACATGAGCCCCCTGTCCAGCTCCAGACTAGTCTCTCTGGCTGTTCTGACGTACGACATGCTCGACCATGAGGACGTTACATTGGTCAGTGTGATCGGAGTAATGGGACTGTCTGCACATGGTGCAGCTCTCAGTGTCCAAAGTCCCACAGCTTCTCCAATTTCGCATCGAAGCGTTTCTTGCTCATGTCCAGAATGGCTATCCCGCTGGCGTCGAAGTCGTAGCCCAGGCTGTTCAGGTCGTTCAGGCGCTGCTTTAACGTGGCTGCACTGAAGTCCAGCACTTTGGGCTTCTCCACTATCTGCTTCACGTCAACGCCACCTTCAACCAGGCAGTCCAGCTTCTCGTTCACCGTAGCAGGTGACACGAAGAGCACCAGCGCGTAGTTCAGCACCAGCCTCTTCATCTCTGCCTTCCGGCAGCCCAGAGACTTCAACTTCGCCCAGAGGCTCTTGAAGTTCCTCTTCAGGCTGTTGTGGGAAAGGTCCAGGATGTCCGCCCCATGGCTCTGAAACAGACTCAGAGCCTCAGCGTTGCTGAGCTTGAGCGAAGCTAGCAAATACTCAATGTTGGCCTTGACGCGCTTGGTGCTGCGGATGAGGATGTAGACGTTCCTGAAGATGATGGCCCTGGCGAAGCCTTCGTGGTCTTTCCCGCCTAGACTCACGCAAACGCTCTGCAGGAGCTCCACCATGGTCCGGTTCAGCTCAAAGCTGTTGGAGAACACTCGGGGAGCTTTGGTTAGGAGCTTCGGGAGGTCCTGGGGTGTGATTCCCAGCGAGTTCAGGTACAGGATGTTTTTCTCCAGGTTCTCGTTGTCGCTGGAGCGGAAGAAGGACTCGGGAGAGCGGTCCAAAATCCTCACGATCTCAGCATCGTCCTGGAAGATGCTGCGCCAGAGCTGCCAGCGCTCCTCCAGGTGTTCACCCGACCGGGTTATGGCTCTCGGGAACCTTGAGATGATGCTGGCGATGACCTCCCGACTGGCCCCTTTCCTGCTGAGGAACTCAGCCAGGCCGCGTTCGTTGGTCTGGATTTTCCGAAGAACTCCGGGCTGCCGCTGCCGAGCCATTTTCAGATCCACGCCCAGGATGCTGAGGTTCTCAAGCAGGGAGACGTTCTCCGAGCCATTGGGGGGCGCTGTGGTGGTTTTGGTTGCGCTGAAGACCCTGGAGAAGGTCATTATCAGTGATTAATTAGGGTGAAATCAGCACCCTAGATCTTTAATGGTATTTAGCTAGAACTGTTCATAGCTAGAACTAGAGCTAGAACTCTCCATAAAGATTTCTTAAATAGAGAATTTCTGATGTAAATGTTGGAATACCTTCAAAAAGCCCTTAAATAGTAAATTTAAGCTTTAATTGTTATAATAACTATATACAAATCTCTTAAATAATTAAATAAGCCCTAATAAAGATGCTAATTTCCACCATGAGAGTTTAACAGCTCCATAAAAAGCTCAGCTGTACATGTGAAATTAAATCTCAGCTGTAAATGATAAATAACTAAATAACAAAAAACTTAAATGGTGAATTTCAGCTGTAAATTCTTAATAATACATTTTCACCTGTAAATGTCAAATACAGATTAATAAAGTACTTAAGTAGCATATTTCAGATTTACATTTCAACCGTAGATGTTAAATATCTCCATAAAAAGTTCGTAATAGGTTAAATCTTAGGTGGAAATGATATTTCAATAAGATATAAAGATATAATTAAATAAAAAGCTCTTAAATAATCATTTTTACATGCAAATGTTCAATACACTTTGATAAAGCTCCTAAGAAGCATATCTCAGATGCAAATACGTCCATGAAAAAACTCTTAATACGTTCAATCTCAGCTGTAAATAATAAATAAGTAAATAACAAAAGATCTTAATTGGTGAATTTCTCCTTAAAAAGCTCTTAAATAATAACTTTTCAATAAATCCTTATAGAGCTCTTATGTAGTAGATTTCAGAGGTGAATTTAAACAGTTTCGGATGTTAACGTCAACCATAAAGTTGAATATCTCCATAAAAAGCTCTTAATAAGTTCAGTCTCAGGTGTAATGATGAATATCTGCAGGTTAAGCTTCTAACGATCTCACCTGTGGACGCTGGAGACAGTGATGGAGATGGTAGCGGTGCTGGGGAGCCGCAGGAACACTGCTCTGTGGTGGATCCTCAGCAGAGACGAGATCTGCTGTAAAGCCATTCTTCATTCTTCAGGTGTGGAGGAGATACAGACACATCAGTAACAACAACATCAACAACATCAACCACAACAACATCATCATCATCAACAACAACAACAACATCAATAACAACATCAACAACAACAACAACAATAACAACATCAACAACATCATCATCATCAATAACAACATCAACAATAACAACATCAACAACAACAACAACAACAATAACAACAACAACAACAACATCATCAACAATAACAACAACAATAACAACAACATCATCAACAACATCATCAACAACAACATCAACAAAACATTAACAAAACAACATCAACAACAATATTGGTGGTGGTGAGCATTTTAAAGCATGAATGTCCTGACATGTTGTGCAAATGACAAATAAACTTGAAACGTGAACAATAATAACAATAATAATAATAATAATAATAATAATAATAATAATAATTATTATTATTATTATTATTATTATTATTATTATTATAATAGAGAGATAAACTGGTCGGAATCTGATCAGTAATAGGGTAGTAAACAGGGATCTGTCTGATCCGCTCTGGGGATCTAGGAGTTCTGAAAGATATACTGACTGGATATATCTGGGGATCTAGGAGTTCCCCCATTCTGATCCCTCTGATCACTCTGATCACTCAACCCGAGTTCTGAATTAAACTGTGTTTAATATAAAGACGATGATTTAGAACTCGCTCCTCACCTCATCTCCTCACTCCTGTACAGCCGTGCAGCCTCTTCCTCAGCGCTTCATTACTGACCACAGAGGCTAACAGCGCCCCCTGCAGGAGCGGAGCTCCTTACACTACCGCCGAGCTCCACCAGGGGGCGGAGTAATACACACAATCACACCAAACACTGAACACACAAAAGACTGTTATTAGATTATAATAATCTATCTAGATGTAAACTATCAGTCTATATAATCTATCAGTCAGTCTGTACGTATATCAGTCATTAGATTATAATAATCTATCAGTCTATATAATCTATCAGTCAGTCTGCGTGTATATCAGTCATTAGATTATAATAATCTATCTAGATATAAACTATCAGTCTATATAATCTATCAGTCAGTCTGTGTGTATATCAGTCATTAGATTAGAATCTATCTAGATAATAAACTATCAGTGTATAAAATCATAAACTTTCATAATTATTGTAGCCGTGTGAGTAGTGTGGCCATGCATACATATTCAGTTTTTATAAAACGTAAATTAGTAATGGTACAACAACAACATCAAAACAACAACAACAACAACAATAATAATAATAACAATAATAATAATAATAATAATAATAATAATAAATAATAATAATAATAACAACAACAACAAAACAGCAATATGATAATTTTCTACCATAATCCATCAGTCTGTATATCTACCAGTCTGTATATCAGTCAGTGTGTATATCTATCAATCACTCTGTATATCTATCAGTCAGTCTGTATATCAGTCAGTCGGTATACCTACCTGTCAGTCTGTATATCTACCAGTCTGTATATCAGTCAGTGTGTATATCTATCAGTCTGTATATCAGTCAGTCTGTATATCTACCAGTCTGTATATCAGTCAGTCAGTATATCTACCAGTCAGTCTGTATATCAGTCAGTCTGTATATCTACCAGTCTGTATATCAGTCAGTCAGTATATCTACCAGTCAGTCTGTATATCAGTCAGTCTGTATATCTGCCAGTCTGTATATCAGTCAGTCAGTATATCTACCAGTCAGTATATCTACCAGTCAGTCTGTATATCAGTCAGTCAGTATATCTACCAGTCAGTCTGTGCGTCTGTGACAGTGGGATGTGGGGGTCCTCAGGTGTTGATGAGACTGTCTCTGTGAGTATAGATGGTCTCTCCTCTCTAATCAGACAGATGACTCCATTCAGCAGACCCCCCCCGACTGCCCTCCACTCATCTGACTAGCCCCGATCAGCCTCTCGGTGTCCTCCTTCTCCATCCTCCAGATCTGTTTATTCCAGGATCAATCCACCGCTCATCAATATTTCACACACACTACACCCCCCTCCCCCGATCACGTGATCCTGTGTTTCTGTGTTCTCTCTGTACTACTGAACACTTAAAGGGCACAGATCATGCCTACAACAGTTTAGCTCCACCCATTCAGCCTACAGCAGTTTAGCTCCACCCATTCAGCCTACAGCTGTTTAGCTCCCCTATTCAGCCTACAGCTGTTTAGCTCCACCCACTCAGCCTACAGCAGTGTATATGAAGAAGCAGTATTAACTGGCGACTGGGTTTAAATGAGGTCCAGTTCATGTTTCCGGTTCTGTACCGATGGTGTATACTGTAATGGTGTATGTGGTCGTTACTGGTCCCGCTGTTCTGCAGTAGAACATGATGAATAAAGAGGAGAACACTAACAGCACACTCAAACGGAGCCTCAGCCTGCAGTCTGCTGCCGGGTCCAGTTACAGCCCCTGATACCCGACCCCTCCAACATTAATAATGCACGGCCTGAACTCTCCAGGTGGACGCAGGTGGACCTGCTGCAGACGGACGCAGGTGTACAGGTGAGGTGTGCTGCTGAGGTGAGAGAGGAGAAACATGTCGAAGAGAAGATGGGTAGAACTGAAGATCTGCCAAACGATCAGCTGCTCTGCTCCGGTCAGCCGTGCTCCCCGGCCTTCATCGCCTACGACCACAGGTACGGTCAGGTCAACACCTGCGCTAATAACATACCGCACCTCAGGTCTGTAAACCCTGCTGAACAGCGTGCGCTTCACACCGGTCTATGCTGGTCATGGTCAGCACATTAGCATAGCGAAACACAGTGGCAGCCGTCTTTACCTGTCTGCAGTGGTCCTGTAGTGGGTTTATGTGTTCGGGAACCTCAGCTATGGATCATGTTTTAGGAGGAGCTAATGTCCCACTGCTAATTACCAGGGTGCTAACTACCTAGCCTGCCAAGACAGACCAGCATAGACCAACATGAAAAGCTGCTCCAGTTATATCTGCAGAAAGTCAGGTTTAGTCTGTAATCCAGTCTGTAATCCAGTCACTGTGTTCACACGTACCTAAATAATCTGATATCTGCAGAAAGTCAGGTTTATTCTGTAATCCAGTCACTGTGTTCACTCACACTTAAATAATCTGATATCTGCAGAAAGTCAGGTTTAGTCTGTAATCCAGTCACTGTGTTCACTCACACTTAAATAATCTGATATCTGCAGAAAGTCAGGTTTATTCTGTAATCCAGTCACTGTGTTTACACGCACTTAAATAATCTGATATCTGCAGAAAGTCAGGTTTAGTCTGTAATCCAGTCACTGTGTTTACACGCACTTAAATAATCTGATATCTGCAGAAAATCAAGTTTAGTCTGTAATCCAGTCTGTAATCCAGTCACTGTGTTCACATGCCCTGGGAAAACTCCGGGACTACATGAGTCAAACTCTGGCCAGATTACTTAATCCGACCTATGACACTGGAAGTGTTGCTGTTTACACGACCGCTTGAGCACTCAGGTTATGATCAGATTATGATCAGATTATTAAGTGGATGTAAACACACTCATTGCTTCCTAGCGCTGGTCCTACTGCACCTTTCAGTGCTTTACCTGACCCCTGCTCACCTGATCTGGAGCAGGAGGACCAGGGTGAGGAACAGGAGGACCTCTTCCCCGGGGTTTAGTTCCGCCCGCTCTTCTGCCGGTCTGAGGAGGACTGGGGCGGCCAGGCAGGCGGAGCTAGGAGCGGACCGTGTTCACCCTCCGGACCCGGAAGGAGAAATTCGGCGCTGCCGCTTTAAATTTGACAGCGACACATTGACACACGCGCGCCGTGACGTCACCGCCCCCCCCCCCCTCCGGGCACGTCCCCGTGTTTACGTGGAGAACAAACATGGCGGCGAGCAGCGCGCGGCGAGTCGGTGTCGGTGGCGAGTGAGCTCCCCGCCGGTCTCGCGCCGTTTGTTGTCTGTTGCTTGTTTGTGTTTATGAAGCCCGTGTCTCCCTCCGCAGCAGCCTCGCGCGCAGCGGCCATGGAGGACGAGGAGAGGCGGAGGAAGCTCGAGGCCGGCAGGGCTAAGGTGGGTCACACGCACGCGCACACAGGCGCGCACTCACTCACACACACACTCTGTCTCAGTGAGGGGCTGTCAGCCTTACATCTGTGTCTCCACC
Organism: Semaprochilodus insignis; assembly: GCA_034552555.1. Taxonomy (NCBI): domain Eukaryota; kingdom Metazoa; phylum Chordata; class Actinopteri; order Characiformes; family Prochilodontidae; genus Semaprochilodus; species Semaprochilodus insignis. The sequence continues at coordinate 62,243,202 of CM067474.1, forward strand.
GACCAGTCCGGTCTGCCCACGAGCAGCCTTCAGAAGTCTTAGTAATCAGAACAGTGATTGATTAACTGATTAACTGATCGCCTGATTGATTAATAGCCCCCTCCTGTCTGTGACACGGAGCTGCTGCTCCTCCAGCTTCCACACTCAGCTGTCACAGTCAGCTCAGGCTCTTCCACGCTGAGATCAGCCTCTCCTGCTTGCTGTGTGCTAGCATTAGCATTAGCATTAGCCCCATGCTAACCCCCCCTTAGAGAATGGGAAACAGCCCGTATGTTTTGCCCCTCGCTTTGTGTACGCTCTCCCCCAGGCTCCTGGGGTCCCCCAGTGCCCCCTCTCCGACCTCCTGCCGGTCCAGGTTCTTCAGGTTCTCCGAGCTGCAGCCTGAGCTGCTCCTGTCTGAGCTGTTAAAGCCTCGACTTTCTGGTGAAGCTGGATTTGCAGCCTTGCCTGACCCTGCCGGAGCCGGCAGCGGGGGGGCTGTGGTGGTTGTGGTGTTTCCAGAAAGCAGGATTCCATGTTGGGTCTGGATTATTCCAGCCCAGATTACAGCCTGTCCGGCCGAGATGACCCCTAGCTCTGCTGCTGCTGGACAGGACTGGGATTAGGTGCTCCGGTGTGTGAATTTGATGAAATGTGCTCCTAGCGATCTAGCCACGGTTCCGAGCTCCTGTTGGACAGGCCTCAGATCAGGGCTGCTACTAAAACTAAATCTACGTTCAGGCTGTGCTTTGGTTCTTCAGTCTAGAACCCTGTGTAGATGCTGAAATGCACCTTGAGCCCGCCCACTTGTATGTCCAGTTGTGAGGGTGGTCAACGTTCCGTAGTCCATTAATCATCCTGATTAGATGTTTGTCCCGTAGTAACACCGTTCTCTGTAAGCTGTGTTTTAGCTCCTGAGTCTAGAACCCTGTATAGATGCTGAAATGCACCTTGAGCCCGCCCACTTGTATGTCCAGTTGTGAGGGTGGTCAACGTTCCATAGTCCATTAATCATCCTGATTACATGTTTGTCCCGTAGTAACACCGTTCTCTGTAGGCTGTGTTTTAGCTCCTGAGTCTAGAACCCTGTGTAGATGATGAAATGCACTTTGAAATGGGTTCTAGGTAAGCTGTGATGCTCTGTCACTGTTATCAAGTGTTTAGAATTTAGGACCATTGACCGTTTGCGCTTGCATGCTGAGTAATTGCATGAACTCCATGCATCCGTGCAGTGATGCCCACACACACTAGGGGGCAGTGAGCACACTCGCCTGGAGCAGTGGGCAGTCCTACCCATGGTGCCCGGGAAGCAGCTGCGTGTTAGGTGCCTTGCTTAAAACCAGTTGAGTCGTGTCCTGTTGGTTCAAGGAATCAACTTGGGGACCTTCCGGTCACAAGACTGGTAACCAGGACTGCCCCCTGTTTTCCTGAAGTCCTGTTGGAATTCTGTGTGATTTGGGAAGTATCGGGTTCTCCGGTGTTCTCTATGCTTGTGCGCTTACGCTGCTAATCAGGTTCTCACCATCTAGTAAGTGGTAGTCCCTACGTATCCGGGTCTTACTAGTCAGCACAGCAAACACACACGCTGACACCCGCAACTAATCAGCAGTTGAGTTGAGATTAGGCTTAAGTTATCTGGCTAAATGAGTTCTCCACCACGGTATAGCTGAATATCCTTAGGAAGCTGGACAGTTTAGGCCCGGAGTGCGGACTGTCCTGTAGAAATGACCCAAAGCCCGGATGCTGTGGGACAAATTTGGGATTAAGTTATCTGGCTAATTATGTTATCCACACAGATGTTCTCAGTAATCTGGATATTTCTGACCCAGAGTGGGGACTGTCCGGTAGCGACAGGGGGACAGTGTGGGACAGGATCGAGATTAGTCTCAAATTATCAGGCTAACTGGAAAGTCCTCCAGAGATGTTGCTCATGAAGTTGGATTTCTCAGTTAACCAGATAGTTTAATCCCAGAGTGGGGACTGTCCAGTTGAAATGTTTCTGTTGGACGCATTTGAGATTAAGATTAAGTTATCTGGCTAATTATTTTATTCCCACAAACGTTCTGGTTAATCTAGTTAATTCTGACCTAGAGTGGGGACTGTCCTGTAGCGACAGAGGGACAGTGTGGGACAGGTTTGAGATTAGTCTCAAATTATCGGGCTAACTGGAAAGTCCTGCAGAGATGTTTCTCCGTTAACCAGATCGTTTAATCCCAGAGTGGGGACTGTCCAGCTGTTCTTGTTTATGTTGAAGTCAGGCTTAAGTTATCTGGCTAACTGCTAGGTCCTCTGGAGGTGTTCTCTGGAAGGCTGGACCCTTTAAGCCCGAGCCTGAGGAGTGTCCAGTGGGAATGTCCCTCAGCTCTGATCTGGTTACCTGGGGAACACTGGGCTTCTCTAAGCAGGTCACACTCAGTTAGCCAGATAACCAAGGCCAGTGGGAGGAGCTTTGAGGGACATGGGTCTTCAGTCCGGGTTTAGAGTATCCTGCGAGATCCTGGTGCTGCCCGTCAGTCCTCACGTGCAGCGCTGAGTGGCCCCTCTGTTCACCAGACAGGATGTTTGTCTGGTGTTTACTCTCCGGTAAACGGGTCAGAGTGACCACTCTGGAACACACCAGCTGGACAGATTAACGGTATCTCTGATACGTTCCAGGTTCTGCAACGTCTGGCTGTCGGCACCGCGTGCGCTCTTATCGCCGTTCCTGAAGTGGATCTCGGCCTACATTCCTGCTGGCTTTGTTTCTCCTTTGGCACGCTGGCCTGCTTAATCAGAGGAAAGCATGAGCAGAGGGAGACGGTCATTCAGAAATAGAACCACACTTAGAACCGACACAGGCTAAAAATACCGGGCCTGCTGGAGGGAACTCGGGCTGCGTTAGGAACACTGAGAGGTGTTTAGGTAACTGTTGTGCTGTGTCCTCATGGAGAAGGTGCTGGGCTCCACGTTCTGACCCCAGATGACCTCCTGTTCTCTCTAAACCTCGGAACGTTCTCTGGACGTTCTCTGGATGTTCTCTGGACGTGTGTAGTCATGTTGTGCCGGGGTTTGGGGGGACGTTGTGCTGAACTATCGCTTTAAGGGGAGTCTGCGTGACCCCCCTGTAGATTTATCCTTTAATCAGCCCTGTGGGATTAGAGCAGCGTGTTCTGGAGTGCTCACGCTGTGGGGGCGCTCTGACTCATCACTCCACACTCACATCTGTAACATGTGTACTGAGCACGTGGGCGGAGCCAACACAGTAGAACCTCCGGAAACGATTCAGAACATCCTAATCTCACATTCCACCATGATTCGATTCAGTTATGATTCTTTAGGAAGTGATTCAGTAAGTCATAATCTCACATTCCACCATGATTCGATTCAGTTATGATTCTTTAGGAAGTGATTCAGTAAGTCATAATCTCACATTCCATCATGATTCGATTCAGTTATGATTCTTTAGGAAGTGATTCAGTAAGTCATAATCTCACATTCCACCATGATTCGATTCAGTTATGATTCTTCAGAAATGATTCGATTCATCATAATCTCACATTCCACCATGATTCGATTCAGGGGGTGGTTCAGAGGTTCTGTGCAGTGGTGGTGATGGAAACCAGGGTTCTCCATGTCTAGAACACACATACAGACATTTTATTGAGTATCTAAACCACCAGTGAACCTACGCGGGTCTTCTGAGTGTATATGGAATGTTGATGATGGAAAATTTCTAAAAAATTCCAAAAACTCATAACCGTCTCGTGTAGTAACTTTGTGTGAGGGAGCTTTTAGAGCGGAAGTCTGGTTACCTTCACCACCACTGGGAACACTGTGTGGGAGGGGTGTAACCTAACCTTGTCAGACGGTGGATTGTTGTTTAAGACCCTGACCACGAGATGGCAGTGTTGCTCCCCGCTAGACCATCACCACATGGCATCAGCTCCACAAGTGGGCCGAAGACGTCGGAGGGATATTGCGCCATGTGGTCTGGTTAACCACCTATTTGTAGGTGCGGGATCTCTGGTGAGAATGGACCTCTCCACCACATCCCATACATGCTCGATTGGGCTGATGTTGGGCGAACATGCAGGCCACACCACTCATCGGGACACCCCAGAATCCTCCTTGGGGTCCGATGGCACGGTGCCTTATCCTGGTACATGAAGTCCATGAAGGGCTCCAAATGGTCACCAAGCAGCCAACGGTCAATGGTGTGTTTGGGTGGACCAGTGGACCCAACCCATGCCAAGAGAACACACCCCACACCAGTATGGAACCACCACCAGCCTGCACAGTGCCTTGTTGACAACTGGGGTCCATGGGGTCTGCACCACACACAAACTCTATCATCAGCCCCAGAACGACTGGTACCGTGACTCATCGGACCACACCACATGTTGCCAGCCCTCTAGGGTCCAGTTAGCAGCCTCACAAGCCCAGGTGAGGAGCTGTGTCCGGTGTGGTGGTGTTAACAGAGGCACTCTTGTGGGTCTTCTGCTCCCATATCCCATGGAAGCTAAGGAACGCTGCACTGACCTGCGGGATATGCGTGTGGGGTCTCTTGCATTGAGTGTGGAGGTGGTTTCACATGGACGGTTCTAGCCGGACGCCGCCGGTCAGCATCACTGAGCCCTCGGATCCATCTGACACCTGCTATCATGGCTTGTTCAGACTAATTCCTGTTGGCCAGTGTTCAACCTCACTCACAAGATACACCTCACAGCTTATACAGGTGCGGGAGGTCCCAAGCCGTCCCCTGACACGATGCTCTTGTGTAAGGTCCCTCAGGCTGGAGTCCGCAGGGGAGCGTTCCCCACACACTGAGCTGGAGGAGCGTGAAGTGTCCATCACGTGCAACATCGCGCTGTGTTGAGCACCACTCAGAAACACATCACAGCGCCGTCGGCCCTGACGGTAATCAGCCGTAATCAGCCCCCACCGCCGTACACCGGTCAGGATGAAGAGGTCCGAGGGCCTGGATAGAGCAGGACCCCAATCAACCCTCTGATAACCACCGGCTCGTTTCAGCTGCGATCCAGAAACCAGGAACTGTTCAGATGGAGGATATAAGACCCAGGAACGTTAACTCGGACCTCAAACACACCAAGAACTCCCCGGCGACGTGCGTCCGGGTGAGTCAGTGCAGGACTGTTCAGCACTGACCTTCATGATCGCTCCTGATTAACAGTGTTCCCATTAAATCCACAGTCCTTCATGCACCGCGGCGTTTACTGTTGGAGCTGACAGTATTCCGGAAAAGAGTATTCCATGCTCGGTCGCCTCTTCCTGCAGGACCCCTGTAACACGAGGCGAGTGTTTACAGGACTCCTGTTACAGGATTAACCTTTACAGGACCCCTTTTACGGAATGAGGGTTTGCAGGACCCCTGTTACGGTGTGAAGGTTTATGTGTGTGCGCGCGTGTGTCTGTATGTGTGTGTGTCTGTATGTGTGTGTGTCTGTCTGTGTGTGTGTGTGTGTCTGTATGTGTGTGTGTGTCTGTATGTGTGTGCATGTGTCCACGTGTGTTTGTGATTGTCTGTATGTGTGCATGTGTCTGTATGTGTATGTGAGTGTGTGATTGTGCGATTGGCCCGTGTGATGTGTGTCTGTGCATGTGTGTGAGTGTGTGTGTGTGTGTGCGTGTGTGTATGTGTGTGTGTGTATGTGTGTCTGTGTATGTGTGTCTGTGTATGTGTGTCTGTATGTGTGTGTGTGTCTGTATGTGTGTCTGTATGTGTGTGTGTGTGCATGTGTCTGCGTGTGTGTGTGTGTGTGTCTGTATGTGTGTCTGTGTGTGTGTGTGTGTGTTTGTATGTGTGTCTGTATGTGTGTGTGTGTGCATGTGTCTGCGTGTGTGTGTGTCTGTATGTGTGTCTGTATGTGTGTGTGTGTCAGTGTGTGTGTGTGTCAGTGTGTGTGTGTATGTGTGTGTGTATGTGTCTGTGTGTGTGTATGTGTCTGTGTGTGTGTCTGTATGTGTGTGTGTCTGTATGTGTGTGTGTCTGTATGTGTGTGTGTGTGTCTGTCTGTATGTGTGTCTGTATGTGTGTGTGTCTGTATGTGTGTGCATGTGTCCGCGTGTTTGTGATTGTCTGTATGTGTGCATGTGTCTGTATGTGTATGTGAGTGTGTGATTGTGCGATTGGCCCGTGTGATGTGTGTCTGTGCATGTGTGTGAGTGTGTGTGCGTGTGTGTATGTGTGTCTGTGTGTGTGTGTCTGTATGTGTGTGTGTGTGTCTGTATGTGTGTGTGTGTCTGTATGTGTGTCTGTATGTGTGTGTGTGTGCGCATGTGTCTGCGTGTGTGTGTGTCTGTATGTGTGTGTGTGTGTGTGTCTGTGTGTGTGTGTGTTTGTATGTGTGTCTGTATGTGTGTGTGTGTGCATGTGTCTGCGTGTGTGTGTGTGTCTGTATGTGTGTCTGTATGTGTGTATGTGAGTGTGTGTGTGTATGTGTCTGTGTGTGGGTGTGTGTCTGTATGTGTGTCTGTATGTGTGTGTGTGTGTGCATGTGTCTGCGTGTGTGTGTGATTGTCTGTATGTGTGTCTGTATGTGTATGTGGGTGTGTGATTGTGCGATTGGCCCATGTGATGTGTGTCTGTGCATGTGTGTGCGTGTGTATGTGTGTGCGCGCGTGTGTGTTTGTGTGTGAGTGTGTGAGTGTGTCTGTATGTGAGTGAGTATGTGTGTGTGTGATTGTGCGATTGGCCCGTGTGGGTGTTGAGTGGGTGTACAGTGCTGCCTGAGGTCAGCTGTTCCTGCGCTGCTCTCTCTGCTGAACCATTCCCCCGTAACACCGGCGCCGGTTCTTACAACACTGATCCATTCCACTCAGGTTCTGAATTACTTGGTGATTCGTTCCGTCCAGGTTCTGAATTACTTGGTGATTTGTTCCGTTCAGGTTCTGATTCAGTTTATGATTCATTCCACTCAGGTTCTGATTCAGTTAATGGTTCATTCCGTTCAGGTTCTGAATTAGTTGGTGATTCGTTCTGTTCAGGTTCTGAATTAGTTAATGATTCATTCCGTTCAGGTTCTGAATTAGTTGGTGATTCGTTCTGTTCAGGTTCTGATTCAGTTAATGATTCATTCCATTCAGGTTCTGAATTAGATGGTGATTTGTTACGTTCAGGTTCTGATTCAGTTAATGATTCGTTCCGTTCAGGTTCTGAATTAGCTGGTGATTCGTTCCGTTCAGGTTCTGATTCAATTGATGATTCGTTCCGTTCAGGTTCTGAATTAGTTGGTGATTTGTTCCGTTCAGGTTCTGATTCAGTTAATGATTCATTCCATTCAGGTTCTGAATTAGATGGTGATTTGTTACGTTCAGGTTCTGATTCAGTTAATGATTCGTTCCGTTCAGGTTCTGAATTAGCTGGTGATTCGTTCCGTTCAGGTTCTGATTCAATTGATGATTCGTTCCGTTCAGGTTCTGAATTAGTTGGTGATTCGTTCCGTTCAGGTTCTGATTCAGTTAATGATTTGTTCCGTTCAGGTTCTGAATTAGCTGGTGATTTGTTCCGTTCAGGTTCTGATTCAATTGATGATTCGTTCCGTTCAGGTTCTGAATTAGTTGGTGATTCGTTCCGTTCAGGTTCTGATTCAGTTAATGATTTGTTCCGTTCAGGTTCTGAATTAGCTGGTGATTTGTTCCGTTCAGGTTCTGATTCAATTGATGATTCATTCCGTTCAGGTTCTGAATTAGTTGGTGATTCGTTCTGTTCAGGTTCTGATTCAGTTAATGATTCGTTCCGTTCAGGTTCTGACAGTCTCTCTCTCTCTCCCCCCACGTGGTGATTTAGCTCACGCCGGTGTGAATGCTAATCAGCGGTGGCCTCTGGCCTTGTTGAATGCGCTAGCGCGGCTGGTCCCGCCCACACGCCTCATTAATCGAATGAAAATGCATCACTTATCTCAGGTGCCCTGATTACCGCTCTACCCATCTCTGGACCGAGGGGCGGGCGGCGGGGCGGCACAGGATCCCGATACACGCGCCAAATTGTTGAAATTGTTTCATCACTGGAGCTACCCCCCATCCCCCCCCCCCCCATCGAGTGTGTGATCGAGTGTGTAAGAGGTTAGTGAACAGCTCCACATGCTTGGAGAGAAGAGTGTGATGCTTCACGCTGGCTGCTAATTGGTGGGCCATAAGCTTCCATTCCGTGCTAGCTCCATTAGCCTCATAGCTCCAGAGCTAAAGACCCCGAGTGGTTAGCGTGAGTCCGAGGCTTCTGTAGTCAGACTGTTCCTACGTGCAGGCTTTGAAGGCAGCGACTGACCTCAGCTCTCAGGTCAGGCTCCCTCAGAGCTCAGGTTACCGTGCCAACCAGGCCGAGCGCCAGTCAGCCGGGCAGCGGGAAGGTGATTAAATGTCCGTGTCCTTCTGGACGGGTTTGCTAAAGAGATAGATTGGGGTTGTTTCGGAGCACGCTGCTCTTCATCTCTGTGTGCGGGAGTCCGGTGTAATCGGTCAGGGTTTGGAAGGGAGTGGACTGTCCAGATTAGGGTCAGTGGTTCTGAGGGCTTACGGTGGTGGAGAGGTTCTGTGGGCTTCACAGTGGTGTGATATCAGTATGTAGATTGATTGCGGAGCGGTGTTGCCGGGGAACGCCCACACCTGTATACGTTGGGAAGTCTCCCGGTCGCGGATATATACACACGTTCGTCTGTGTTGTGTGTCGGGTGTGCGTTCCCCTCCCCGCAGGGGGCTCACTGAAGACCACCAGCGTGTTACAAACGGCTTGTTAAAGCGGAGCAATTAGCGCCTGCAGACTAGGGCTGATCCGGCCTGCCCTCTGGATCGCTGTGTTTATGCTGAGAGGTGTAAGTGGACGCGTGGGTCACCGCGCTGTTCGGGGTCTGTGTTTGATCACCATGGTTACGGCTGAGAAGATTCCTAAAAGGTTTTTTTCTCGGCCGTGTGATGGAGCTGCACGACCAGCAGCCGAACGTTCGCTCGAGTGTTCTCTGCACTGCCGCTTCAGGGTGAAGCTCCGGAGAGATCTGAGGAGATCGGGATGTTGAGTCCGTGTGTTTGGGTTTGGTTTTGAAGCTGGGAACGTCTGTTTTCCTGCTTTAGGCGAGCGGGTCCTCCACGGACTGCTGAGTACACACGCAGAGCAGCTCTGCCTGGTTACGGCGGCCTTTAGCAGGGACTGAACAGACTGCATCACATCCTGAGGTCCAGAATCAAATACTGTAGGCACAGTATAACCTTAGTCCTGAACCGAGCCCGGATCTTTAGGGTAGAGCCCAGCCTGGTGCTGTAAATAAAGCCGGATGATCTAGGGAATTACAGGTCTGGAAAAGTCAGGTCAGTGAACGTTTGACGGAACAGGATGCAGCCTTTTTAGAATCTTGACGATTTTCTAAATGAAATGAATTGAACCTAATACCAGATAATGATCGACTGTTCTAGAGCAGGAGATCCCGACCGTAGACTGTTTTTCTAGAGCATGTGGAACCATAATGAAAACCATAATGTTGTGCTTTTAAGTGACAACTCCATCAAATCATGATTGACTGTTCTAGATAAAGTTGACCTTATGCGGTTTTCTAGAGCATGTGGAACCATCAGTAGACCCTAATGTTACTATTTTAGAAGCTGTGAAATCACTAGCAGTCCATGATTGGCTGTTCTAGATAAAGTTGACCTTTAGGCTATTTTCAAGAGCACATGGAACTATCAGTAGACTATAATGTTCCTGTTATAGAACAAGTCAAACCACCAAGAGATCATGATTTACTGTTCTAGAGCAGGTGATGCTGATATTAGGCTAATTTCTAGAACAGGTGGAACCATTAGTAGACCATAATGATACTGTTAAAGAACACACCAAACCATCAGCAGATTATGATTGACTGTTCTAGAGCAGGTAAGCTGACCTTCTGTTTTCTGGAGCAGGTGGAACCAACACTTCGTCACAGTAGACTCTAGAAGAGCAGGTGAACCCAGCACTACACCCTGACAGGCTGTTCTAGAGCAGCTGGAACCAACACTTCGTCACAGTAGACTCTAGAAGAGCAGGTGGACCTAGCACTACACCCTGACAGGCTGTTCTAGAGCACCTGGAACCAACACTACATCACAGTAGACTCTAGAAGAGCAGGTGAACCTAGCACTACACCCTGATAGGCTGTTTTGGAGCAGGCCAAGCTAACTGTTAGCGACCAGCTAACAGCTCTATAGGCTGTAAAAGCACCGTGAGTGGGCTGAGCGCTCAGCAGCTGTGGTTTACTGATCGGCTCCGGCACCATCTGTGACGGCATATTGCGGGAGGGCATGTTTTTCCCCGCCGTGCCGACGTGTGATCTTAAGCCCGTTAGCGTCCGTTGGCGAGATTAGCTCTCAGCATGGTTAGCAGCGTATACTCGCATCAGACTGCCAGAAACACAGCATGGACAAGCTGCGTCTCGGCTTCAGCAAGCTCTACCGCTTCACCGTACGTCCTCACCTACAAACTTCCGAGACGAAGTGCTTCTGCGGGGTGGGATTACTCTGGGATCGTAGCGGGTTATTACAGCCGATCCGGAGGTTACGGATTTTGGGAGGGATTAATCTGTTGTAATCTGTAGCTGCGTGTAACTTGTCCAGCGTGCCTGTTGTGTTTGCGTGCTCGCTGCCTGCTCATGCTTGTGCTGATGTTTTGCAGCTGGCGGAGTACAGGCAGAGGAAGGCTCAGAGCGATGGACAGAAGAAGCAGAAGAAGAAGAAGAAGCAGAAGGGAGCGGAGCAGGAGGACGGCGGCGTCCACCAGGAGGAGGCTGGAGAGAGGAAGGAAGCGCCCACCGCCGAATTCTCCTTCTCCAGGACTCTGCGCAGCGGAGAGACTGTCCAGCATGACCAGACGTACACCATAGAGGTGAGCCCGGCGTTTACGGCCCGTACTGCAGGCCAAAATGACAGAAACGGTGCCTTAAGCCCGCCAGTCGGGTCTGTTCGTTCATTCAGAGTGGGTTTGGTGTGAGGTGGGTCAGGTGTTCCTCACACTGGTGGTGATTCATAACCATCTGATGTAGTAACTGAAGGAGCTTTTAGAGGGGGACGTCCGCTGATCCAGAAGCGCAGACCACTCCGGGATCTCCACAGGGTGATACAGAACTGCACTGATGACTAACAACTCCAGGCTGGAATTCTAGCACTCAGGGTTCTCCAGGAGCCAGATCACACCCCACATGCATCGCCAGTGTGTGTGGATCAGTCACTGCAGTGCTGAGAGTGATCCACCACCCACATAGTACCTGCTCTGTGGTGGTCCTGTGGGGGTCCTGTGGTGGTCCTGTCGGGGTCCTGACCATTGAAGAACAGGGTAATACAGTACACAGAGAAACAGATGGACTACAGTCTGGAACTGTACAACTACAGAGTGTCCTATATGGTGGGTGGAGCTGATAGGGTGGACAGTGGGTGTAGATACAGGGAGGTGGAGGTAATGTTATGGCTGATCAGAGTGTATATATGTCTATCAGCTCCACTGGTTCAGGTCATGTGAGCGGAGCTGATGGGACTGTGGGGGGTGCGCTGTGTTTCTATAGAGAGCAGCAGGACCTGATTGAGAACGCGGGGTCATTAGAGAGCTTTGAATGAGCTGCAGTAGATCAGGCCGTCAGTGGAAGCGGCTGGTCTCTAACCGGAGAGGGAGGAAAGATGTGGTGATGGCTGGAAGAATGAAGTGATGTAAATGATGTGGTTGCCGTTAGTGACACGGAATGAAAAGCCTGCAGTGGACAGTCAGAACAGAGAGGACTCGGTCGCATTACTTAGTGTAGTTAACTGTGATTAATCGCGTTAGTGCAGTTATTGTGATTGATTGTTCGGTGTAGTTACTGTGATTGATTATTCGGTGTAGTTAACTGTGATTAATCGCGTTAGTGTAGTTACTGTGATTGATTGTTCGGTGTAGTTACTGTGATTGATTATTCGGTGCAGTTAACTGTGATTGATTATTCGGTGTAGTTACTGTGATTGATTATTCGGTGTAGTTAACCGTGATTAATCGCGTTAGTGTAGTTACTGTGATTGATTATTCGGTGTAGTTAACTGTGATTGATTATTCGGTGTAGTTAACTGTGATTGATTATTCGGTGTAGTTACCGTGATTGATTATTCGGTGTACTTAACTGTGATTAATCGCGTTAGTGTAGTTAATGTGATTGATTATTCGGTGTAGTTAACTGTGATTAATCGTGTTAGTGTAGTTACTGTGATCGATTATTCGGTGTAGTTAACTGTGATTGATTATTCAGTGTAGTTAACTGTGATTGATTATTCGGTGTAGTTACTGTGATTGATTATTTGGTGTAGTTAACCGTGATTAATCGTGTTAGTGTAGTTACTGTGATTGATTATTCGGTGTAGTTACTGTGATTTGATTATTCGGTGTAGTTACTGTGATTGATTATTCGGTGTAGTTAACCGTGATTAATCGCGTTAGTGTAGTTACTGTGATTGATTATTCGGCGTAGTTAACTGCGATTGATTATTGGGTGTAGTTACTGTGATTGATTATTCGGTGTAGTTAACCGTGATTAATCGCGTTAGTGTAGTTACTGTGATTGATTATTTGGTGTAGTTAACTGTGATTGATTATTCGGTGTAGTTAACTGTGATTAATCACGTTAGTGTAGTTAACTGTGATTATTTGGTGTAGTTAACTGCGATTGATTATTTGGTGTAGTTAACTGTGATTGATTATTCGGTGTAGTTAACTGTGATTGATTATTCGGTGTAGTTAACTGTGATTGATTATTCGGTGTAGTTAACTGTGCTTGATTATTCGGTGTAGTTAACTGTGATTGATTGTTCAGTGTAGTTAACTGTGATTGATGATTCGGTGTAATTAACTGTGATTGATTGTTCGGTGTAATTAACTGTGATTGTTCGGTGTAGTTAACTGATTGTTCAGTGTAGTTAACTGTGATTGATTATTCGGTGTAGTTAACTGTGATTGATTATTCGGTGTAGTTAACTGTGATTGATTATTTGGTGTAGTTTACTGTGATTGATTGTTCAGTGTAGTTAACTGTGATTGATTGTTCAGTGCAGTTAACTGTGATTGATTATTCGGTGTAGTTAACTGTGATTGATTATTCGGCGTAGTTAACCGTGATTGATTATTCGGTGCAGTTAACTGTGATTGATTATTCGGTGTAGTTAACTGTGATTAATCGTGTTAGTGTAGTTAATGGTGATTGATTATTCGGTGTAGTTAACTGCGATTGATTATTCGGTGTAGTTACTGTGATTGATTATTCGGTGTAGTTAACTGTGATTGATTATTCGGTGTAGTTAACTGTGATTGTTCAGTGCAGTTAACTGTGATCGATTATTCGGTGTAGTTAACTGTGATTGATTATTCGGTGTAATTAACTGTGATTGATTATTCGGCGTAGTTAACTGTGATCGATTATTCGGCGTAGTTAACGGTGATTGATTATTCGGTGTAGTTAACTGTGATTGATTATTCGGCGCAGTTAACTGTGATTGATTATTCGGTGTAGTTAACTGTGATTGATTATTCGGTGTAGTTAACTGTGATTGATTATTCTGTGTAATTAACTGCTATTAATCGTGTTATTTAGTGTAGTAATTGTGATTATCATTCATTGTGTAGTCGGTGATGATAATCACATGAGTTCCATTAGTTCTCTCTCCCCCCCCCCCCCTCTCTCTCTCTCTCTCAGTGTCAGGTGTGTGCTGCTGCTTCCCTGTGTTTCCTCTCTAATAGATTTATGATGAACGTTAATACGAAAGGAAAATAAATATTCCTCCCTGAAGCCCCACCCACTCTGAAAACTATTCACTGCTTTAAACCCCTGTGGAACTACCGGTTGCTGTGGCAACAGACAGGCGGCTGCGTTTCAGTGGATTGCGGAGTGTGTGTGTGATGGCCTTGAAGCAGCACTCAGCTCTTCATTCACACACATCAGTATGTGTATCGTTACACAACACAAAGCATGACTTGCATTTTCACTCCACCAACCCTGAATTAACCCCCACTGTACTGACCTCACCGCCCACAATCAACCCTGAATTAACCCCCACTGTACTGACCTCACCGCCCACCATCAACCTGAATTAACCCCCACTGTACTGACCTGACTGTCCATTGTTAATCCTGAATTAACCCCCACTGTACTGACCTCACCGCCCACCATCAATCCTGAATTAACCCCCACTGTACTGACCTCACCGCCCACCATCAACCCTGAATTAACCCCCACTGTACTGACCTCACTGTCCATCATCAGTCCTGAATTAACCCCCACTGTACTGACCTCACCGCCCACCATCAACCCTGAATTAACCCCCACTGTACTGACCTCACCGCCCACCATCAACCCTGAATTGCCCCCCACAGAATGAAAGTTGGATGAGTAGGTGGACAATTTGATGGGTGGGTGGATGGATGGATGGATGGATGGATGTGTTAAGCAGAGACGTAGATGAGCAGGTGTGTGATTGGTTTACACAGCTTGTTCCAGCATTAATAACTCTGTGGGGACTCCCTCACAGTGATCTCCGGAGATGCTCCCTCGCTGTGAGCTCATGGATGATCAGGTGATGCCGCCCATGCTCCCAGGAGCCTCCCGGTTTCTCTGTGCTCATATGAGAGCGTGGTGAAGTGGTGCTGCCGCAGTGTAGGAGTGTCAGTCTGTTTCCAGACCCTCGCTGAAGTGTGGTCCGACGTCCTTCACGGACACCTGTTCTGGATCATTTCCCGTCTCTGAGATTCCTTCAGCCTCTCCGTGAGCACTCCATCCTCCACCACAGTGCTCTTCACTTCCCATCATGCCCTTCAGCTTTTTAGAGAAGCACCACGAAATGTGTTTTCATCAACTCCACAATTAAACTCTGAGTAGCAGAACTTCACGGTTCATGGTGAAGCTGTTGCTGTGGAAACAGCGGCTCTGAGAGTTACACTGTTTTACCCAGACGGTCCAGATATCAGCATCAGCTCGCACGTCCAGCCTGAGGAGGAGACGATCTGCAGTGTTGCTGTGGTTGGGTTTACAGTGTGGTGTGAACCTCAGAGACCCCCCATTTAATACCCAGGTGACTTAACGTCCAGTCACTGGGTGCAGGTTCCCGAGTGTCCAGGAGATGTCCGAGAGGAGGTTGGATAGAAGATGGGAGAACGTCACCTTGAGTTCAGAAGCTACACATAATATAGAGCTCCTGGTAACCACCTGGAAGACCTGGTAGACCTACCAGCACTGTCGTCCACCAGATAAACTTAAAGCTTTGAACCTTGAGAGGTAGGCACGGTGTAGTGGTGTACAGCAGCATGCTGGTGGATCAGGACACGGGTTAGGACCATGCCTGAAGTCCTCATGAACGCTGTTCTGGACAACGTCTGACTGAGTAGAGGACCTTCAGCAACCTGCGGAGAAGGTCGAGACGTGTCTACCGGGCAGTTCTCACAGCAGTTCCCCAATGAGGCTGTAATGGTTCTTTGCAAAATGATTCATTGTGTCATGAGGTCTTACCTTCGATTTGATTCCATAATGACTCTTTACCTAATGATTCAGTACATCGTGAAATCTCACAGTTCAGTCTGATTCAGTTACTATAGCGATTCTTTAGGAAATGATTCAGTGTGTCATGAATCCTCACATTTCCCTGCTGTTTAATAGATTCTGTAATGAATCTTCAGGAAATGATTCAGTCCACCATGAGATCTCACATTTGATTTTGCAGTGACTCTTTACCTTATGATTCAGTTTTCATTTAATGCCATCCCCTCATCCCCCCATCCCCTCATCATCCCCTCATCATCCCCTCATCATCCCCTCATCATCCCCTCATCATCCCCACACCATCCCCTCGTCATCCCCTCGTCATCCCCTCGTCATCCCCTCGTCATCCCCTCGTCATCCC
>CM067474.1:62259544-62276717 GCA_034552555.1 Semaprochilodus insignis
ATACGCTAGAACAGGAGATATCGGTCCATAAAGGCCCTGGATAAACGCTCCTATACGCAAGAACAGGAGATATCGGTCCATAAACGCTCCTATAGGGCACACCCCTCACACGTGCAGAGACTCCTCCAGAGTGTCAGATGTTCCTCATAGCTTCCAGTCTTTCCTGCAGTGCTGCATTGCTAAGAACCATGGGTGCCACCTGCTGGGTTTTGTCCTGGACCCTGAGGCTGTAATTTCAGGATGCACTTTCCTTCCTGGTCCTGTGCTCCTGTGTTTTCCTGTTTCAGGAAATGGAGATCCGAGGACATTAGGAATAGGCTGCAGTTGTTCTGACTTGTGTAGGGTTGTTATTGGCCCGGATGACGACGCCCCTCAGAATAAAGGCCTGTAATATGGCGTGACAGGCTGTCTTGCCAGAACCAGAGCGATGGCTGATCCTGTCCGACTGGTTCCTAATGCTGACCTGTTTTACCACAGCATTTCCATCATTAGCGTCCCTGTCCTGCGCCTCAGGTGACTGTATCAGGTGTTTAAGGTGCATACAGGTACAGAGGGCTTCTTAATAGACACAGGTAACCAGCCTGAATATTACAGGTGGAACACAGGTGTGCTTATACAGGGGCTTTAACGTACTGGCCACTTTATTAGAAACACCTACCCTGTCCTTTCACCAACTGGCCACTTTATTAGAAACACCTACCCTGTCCTTTCACCAACTGGCCACTTTATTAGAAACACCTACCCTGTCCTTTCACTAACTGGCCACTTTATTAGAAACACCTACCCTGTCCTTTCACTAACTGGCCACTTTATTAGAAACACCTACACTATATGGTCAAAAGTATTGGGACACATGCAGGCGCTGTCATCCCACTCTAAATGCATGGGCATTACTATGGAGTCCCCACTTTGCAGCTATACCAACTTCCACTCTTCTGGGAAGCTTTCTACAAGATTCCGGAGTGTGTCTGTGGGAATTTTTGCCCCCCGTTCCTCCATTTGTGAGGTCAGACAAGAGGGCCTGACGCCCAGTCTCTGTTCTAGTTCATCCCCAAGGTGTTGGATGATGTTGAGGTCAGGGCTCTGTGTGGGGCCAGTCCACCCCAAACTCATCCAACCAGCCTTTATGGAGCTGGCTTTGTGCACTGGGACACTGTAATGCTGGAACAGGGAAGGGCTAATCCCAAACTGTTCCCATACAGCTGGAAGCTACAGTTGTGCAGAATGTCCTGGTCTGAGGACTAAGATTTCCCTTCCCTGGACAACACCCCCAAAACCCGGACACCCCCAAACCCAGACTCATCCATCAGACTGCCAGATGGAGTCACTCCACAGAACATGTATCCACTGCTCCAGAGTCCGGTGGCGGAGCTTTACACCACCCCATCTGTCGCTTGGCGTGTGTGCAACTGCTCGGCCATGGAGACTCATGAAGCTCACAGTGTTAGTGCTGATGTTAAGGCCAGAGGAGGTTTGGAGCTCTGCAGTTACTGAGTCAGCACTTGGTGTTCTGAGCTGCTGTGGTACCTAAACGCTTCCAGTGTTCAGTAATTCCACTCACAGTTGATCCTGGAATATCTAGGAGAGAAGGAATTTCACCCACTGGCTTGTTGTAACGGTGGCATCCTGTTACAGTACCTGTTAGAGTAGTCCATGGCGCCGACCCAGCTAACTAGCATTACTAGAACGCTTGAAGCCTGTGAACTTCCCAGTTATCCAGTGAAGCACATCCCTGTTTCCTAACACGAGGAAGTATGGAGGTTGATGTAAAACGGAATTAGCTGCTTTGCTCATTTCCTGCTGTTTCCTTTTGTATCCCAGACGTGTCCTCCGAGAGTTTCCACGGCAGCGAGATGGTGGCGGACGACGCTAGCGTGTTCTCTGCGGAGACGGAGACCGACGAAGGTCTGGAGATGTCTCAGATGATGCTCGGCCCAGGGCTACAGCTGGAGAGGGTGGATCTCCAGTTGGAGGGGGCGGAGCTTCACCTGGAGAGGGAGGAGTATCTAAGCAGCATCAGCTCCAGACTGCAGAGCGCAGTGGAGAAACTTCTGTTCACCATCACAGAGACGACCAACCAGGTACGGCAACCAGCGGTTAAGAGCTCCTCGTTACTGATTACTGCCTCTGTGTGTAAAAGCTGAAGGCGTTGGTGCTTGTGCGTTGAGTCTGAAGCTGTTGGAGTGTAGGTGTTGAGTCTGAAGGTGTTGGTGCTAGTGTGATGAGTCTGAAGCTGTTGGTGTGTAGGTGTTGAGTCTGCAGGTGTTGGTGCTAGTGTGTTAAGGCTGAAGGCGTGTGTGTTTGTTGAGTCTGAAGCTGTTGGTGTTCAGTTGATAAGGTTGAAGGCATTGGTGCTAGTGTGTTAAGGCTGAAAGTGTTGATGCTTATGTGTTGAGCCTGAAGCTGTTGGTGTTCAGTTGTTGAAACTGAAGGTGTTGGTGTGTGTTCGTTGAGTTTGAAGGTGTTGGTGCTTGTGTGTTGAGCCTGAAGCTGTTGGTGTTCAGTTGTTGAAACTGAAGGTGTTGGTGCTAGTGTGTTAAGGCTGAAGGCGTTGGTACTCAGGTGTTGAGTGTGGGTTTATGTTGGGTCTGGGTTTTGGGAAGTTGGAGGAGGTTCTGTGGTCTCCCAGTGGGTGGAGTCATTGTGCCAGCTGGCCTGTAGAAACGGGAGAATTAGCATACAGTGTTGGTTCCGTCTTCTCCGATCTTCTGGATGTTCATATGGGAGTTTTGGGGAGTTTGGGAGAGACGAAGAGCCTCCACCACCCGGACGTACTCTGAGGGATGTGAGGGCGGGTGGAGCAGGGTGTAAACTGTGGACTGGATGTGGAACAGCACTGAAAACTGACCAATCAGAGGAGAGCAGGGGAGTTAATGAAGCTGGAGGAACAGTTTATCAGTTAATCAGAGATAAATAAATAATGATACTTCTAAGAACATTCAATTAATATATTTAATTAAATTATAAAATGAATATTAATAAGTATTGTTATAAATATTCTATATAATATATTTGTGTCTCGTTAAACATGTAAAAGATAAAAGAATAAAGTAAATATTAAATTTGAAGTGTGTGGTTTAGTAATTTTTAAGTTATTTAATAAATTAAATAATAATGTGTGATAATATGTACAGTAAATACACCAGTAAAACTAATTAAAATATAATAATTAATATTCATATTCAATTGTTCTATTTAATTAAAGTGTAATGCCTTTTAAAATGGGTGATGTGCAGTTCATTTAAAGTAAAAATATTTGAATATAAAAGTGTACAGGGAGTGTGGGGAGACTCGGTATGGAGTACTGTGTTACTGTGTTAAGGTTTACTGTGTTAATGATGAGGGAGTGTGGGTGCTGGACACTCAGTATGGAGTGAATGGAGTGCTGGATCTCTGTTCACTGTGTTTATGTTTACCGTGTTAAGGTTAACTGTGTTAATGATGAGGGAGTGTGGGTGCTGGACACTCAGTATGGAGTCCTGGACCTCTGTTTATTTTGTTTATGTTTACTTTGTTTATGTTTACTGTGTTAATGATAAGGGAGTGTGGGTGCTGGACACTCAGTATGGAGTGCTGGACCTCTGTTTACTGTGTTAAGGTTTACTGTGTTAAGGTTTACTGTGTTAATGTTGAGGGAGCTGGACACTCAGTATGGAGTGAAATGGAGTGCTGGATCTCTGTTCACTGTGTTTATGTTTACTGTGTTATGGTTTACTGTGTTTGTGTTTACTGTGTTAAGGTTTACTGTGTTAATGGTGAGGGAATGTGGGAGATTTACGCTCAGTATGGAGTGAATGGAGTGCTGGACCTCTGTTTACTGTGTTTATGTTTACTGTGTTTATGTTTACCGTGTTTATGTTTACTGTGTTAATGATGGAGTGTGGGAGCTGGACACTCAGTATGGAGTGAATGGAGTGCTGGACCTCTGTTCACTGTGTTTATGTTTACCGTGTTAAGGTTAACTGTGTTAATGACGAGGGAGTGTGGGAGCTGGAGACTCAGTATGGAGTGAATGGAGTGCTGGACCTCTGTTTACTGTGTTTGGGTTTACTGTGTTAATGTTTACTGTGTTAATGACGAGGGAGTGTGGGAGCTGGACACTCAGTGTGGAGTGAATGGAGTGCTGGATCTCTGTTCACTGTGTTTATGTTTACTGTGTTTATGTTTACTGTGTTAATGTTTACTGTGTTAATGACGAGGGGGTGTGGGAGCTGGACCCTTAGTATGGAGTGAATGGGGTGCTGGACCTCTGTTCACTGTGTTTGGGTTTACTGTGTTAATGTTTACTGTGTTAATGACGAGGGAGTGTGGGAGCTGGACACTCAGTGTGGAGTGAATGGAGTGCTGGACCTCTTTGAGGTGGTTAGGTGCTGCAGCCTGAATCCCGTCTGACCGGCCGGACTCACACAGGTGTGTGTGTTTATGTATGTACCTGCCCCTTTGCCTGAGGCCTTTAAGCTCCGCCCCCTGGTGATGTGTGTCCTGTACACGCCCACCGAGCAGGAAGTGAAGCTGAACAGTCATTCAGAGGCAGGCAGGCGAGAAACAGAGAGAGAGAGAGAGAGAGAGAGAGAGAGAGAGTGCGTGTCACTCTCAGCCGCTTCACTGAGTGTGACTGACTGAGTGTGTGTGTGTTAGTGTGTGTGTGTATATGTGTGTGTGTGCGTGTGTGTGTGTGTGAGTGTGTGTGTGAAGGTTAATGAGCGCTGCGTTCTCCCAGCAGGCCGTTTCCACGGAAGCATGCGACTGTTAATGAGTTTAGAGAGAGAGAGGGAGAGAGGGCTGAGAGAGCAGTAGTTACTGAGTGCCGAAGCTGGAACTCTCCTGAACTGGATCCGTATCCGTGAGTGGAATTGTACAGGAATCCTCCTCTGTGTGGAACGCTGTGTGGATCTCAGTAGTGATCTCCTGCGGCGGTGTCTGCGTTGACCTGGAGCGCCACGCAAGTCCTTTCATGTGTGTGTGTGAGACTGTGTGTGAGGGAGTGTGTGTGTGTTTACCTGAGGCTGTTCTCTCTGTATGTTCTCTCTCTCTCTCTGTGTTTCTCTATGTCTCTCGCTCACTGTGTGTGTGTGTGTGTGTGTGTGTGTGTGTGTGTGTGTGTGTGTGTGTGTGTNNNNTGTGTGTGTGTGTGTGTGTGTGTGTGTGTGTGTGTGTGTGTGTGTGTGTGTGTATATGCGGACTGGGCCGTATGGTCATATTGATGGTTATCGGAGATGAATCGTGCTGCGGTGTGTCCCGATATGCCCTTCTGAGCACACTGTAGATCTCATCAGTTCCTAAAGACACTCCCCAGCTGTGTGTTTGATCACTGACTGCAGTAATCTGGTCTAATCAATAACACAGATCAATAACACAGATCACGTACAGAAGTTCTGTGTATCGGTGAAGTTATAGTGTTTTATGTTCATATCTCCCAGCCTGTGTGTGTGTGTGTGTGTGTGTGTGTGTGTGTACATGTATACACACACAGTACAGTGCTTTTAGAACACTAGAACTGGATTAAAGTTAGGATGTAGTCTAACTGTAGGTGCAGCATTACAGTCCTCACAAATCTAGTAATACGAACGAAGACCAACACAAACCGCACTATTCAGACTTGATGTAAACCTGGAGTGAATCCGCTCGGAGCTGTTCCGGGACGTCTAGTACATGTTTATATGTGTATAGTGCTGTGTAGAACCTGAGAACTGAAAAGCTGTTTCACGCGCAGTGAGTGTTTACAGTGGACATGATGATCCACACGTTTGTTTTTTCGTCATGTGATAAACGCCCACTGCATATATACACTGCATATTTACACGCATAATGTCTGTTAATTTTGGGCTCATGAATATAAACACTGGATCAACTGTAGAGACACTGCATCAGTTATTACCATCGTCCCATACAGTTATCATCCAGTACATTAGCTGCTGTATCTAATCCAGTGGTCTACACTTATCATCCAGTACATTACCTGCTAAATCTAATCCAGTGGTCTACAGTTATCATCCAGTACATTACCTGCTAAATCTAANTACAGTTATCATCCATAACTAGTTTATCTGATCCAGTGGTCTACAGTTATCATCCATGACTAGTTTATTTGATCCAGTGGTCTACAGTTATCATATAATACCTAGAATATCTAATCCAGTGTCTAAAATGTACTGTAGTGTGTGTGTGTGTGTGTGTGTGTGTGTTTGGATGAATGTGTGACTGTGTTTCTATATGTGTTAGTGTGTGTGTGTGTGTGTGTGTGTGTGTGTGTGTGTGTTTGTGTGTGTGTGTGCATTTGAAGGGGCATTCTGGCAATCTGTACCAACACCACAATGTCAGCAGTAAACAACAAACGTTTACAGAGAGAAAGCCAACCACCAAGCGAAAGCTAACTACCGAGCAAAAGCTTATTGCTAAATGAAAGCCAACCACCAAGCGAAAGCTTACCACCGAGCAAAAGCTTATTGCTAAGCGAAAGCCAACCACCAAGCGAAAGCTTATTGCAAAGCGAAAGCTAACTACCGAGCAAAAGCTTATTGCTAAGCGAAAGCCAACCACCAAGCGAAAGCTTATTGCTAAGCGAAAGCTAACCACCGAGCGAAAGCTTATTGCTAAGCGAAAGCCAACCACCGAGCGAAAGCTTATTGCTAAGCAAAAGCTAACTACCGAGCAAAAGCTTATTGCTAAGCGAAAGCCAACCACCAAGCGAAAGCTTATTGCTAAGCGAAAGCTAACTACCGAGCAAAAGCTTATTGCTAAGCGAAAGCTAAACTAACCTCCAAGGCAAAGCTACCACAAGCACTAGCTAATCGGCAGGTAACAGATAAGCTAGCGGGTGTAACTGAGAGACCAGGCTATCTCAGTTTTGTCTGTTTATTAGTTTGCCAGTACAGACGGCTAAGCCGGCGTTCCCTGGACGCAGTGCCGTCTCCGTGTGGGAGCCGGGTGATGTTTCTCTCCAGTCTGATTTCTGCCTTCAGCTTAGAGGAGTGGAGGAAAGCTTAACGCTTTGTGGTTGTTACTTTTCCAGCCGCCATCTGGATTACAGGGAGTTACTGACTGTCACACACCTGTGGAATCACAGAGGTAGCTTTAGGCCGGAATGCCCCTTTAACTGTGTGGGAGTGTGTTTACCTGAGCTGCGTTCTACCTGTGTGATTGCTCCTCCTGTGTGTTTACCCAAACCCTCAGCAGGACACTTCCGTGGATACTGTTGCCGAGTGATGCTTCATCTCACACACACACACTCCCCTCCCCGCCCGGCGCTCCGTGTGTAACCCTGGATGTCCAGGATGGGCGCTCGGCTCCGTTCTCTTTCTGTTCGCTCGCATTCTGACTCGGACATTTGACCCCAAACCTGGACGTCCAGGATGGACTCCTACCGTCGCTTCTGCACCTCCTCGTTGCTAAGCTCCTCATCTCTGGGCTGCGATTGGCTGGAGAGCCGTGATGAGGATGTGTACGAGGTTGAGTCTCGCATTCCTCTGCCCCGTCCTTTCACCCTGTCCGCCACCCTGACGGAGAAGAACGCCGTGGTGGTCCAGACGCGGATCACGCACGTCCACGACCGCACCGATGGACACCTGCTGCGGGTCATCTCCAAAATCTCCCTCCCTACGCCGCCTTATACTGTGAGTCTGACGCCTGTAACAGGACTGTACCACAAAATAAGAGTCTCGGGAATGTTCTGCTGACTCCCAGCCCTGTATCCGCCCGCTGGGACGGGTGTAGAGCCAAGAACACCAGCCTGAACCGCTCAAATCCATATATGTAATAAGTCCAGCTTAGGATCATAAAGTGACGGTGAGATGGTTTCAGATGTTTCCTAAAAGGCTCATTTAACAGTCGGAATCTGCTGGACTCTGCAGAGGGAGTTAGCAAGCTAGCTCTGCCTCTGCTTAGCGGAATTCCGGAGCTGTGTATGGAGGTGGTTTATCTAACAGCACTTCCGCCGGCTAGCTGTGGGAGAGAGCCGCCCGTGTGCAGAGCTGGTACTCTGTTTAGGCTGTTTCTCACCCGTGGAACTAAATTAGCGTTAGCTAGCGAGCTAGCTTGCTAGCACTGGTAGCTGTGGTTATGTGATGTACTTTGTGGCAGGGATTCTCCACTTATCCCACCTTAAGCTCCACCCACTTTCTCTGGCCCAACTATGAACCACTGGCACACCTCAGTATTGGCCCGGGGGACCACCCAAGGAGTGCACCGAGGTCTACTATGTGACCGGTGGTCTCTGTGAAAGCATGACCAGCTTTATGTGCTGAGGTTTAGTGGTCAGTGGTCACTGCTTACTTTCACCGGCCACGTCTGCCGGAGTTAGCCAGCTAGCTAGATAGCTTGGAGACATCGCTAGCTGCAGTGGTCTAATGTACAGCGCTCCTCTGCTGGGATCAGGGAGTCAGAGCCGTCTATTGATGAGGACAGTTTATCAGGTTACCTCTGTATCTGACCACCTGTCCAGGACCACCCCGTCGTCCAGCTTCGTCCTCGTTACTGGTCTTCAGTTCAGTTGTACAGCACTTCCGGTGTTCCGTCTGATTCCGTTTCTCTTCTTTTCCCTGCTTTATTTCTGAGGACTTAGTTTGGGGCGGTGCTAAGGGGGTTATGGGGGGGGGGTGTCTGTACCAGGCTGACAGGTGGTCTGTATAAACACAGAGCAGCCTTCTGTCCCAGAGTGACTCCGCGCAGGCGTGTTGCAGACTGGTCCCGGTGGTTCCCTGTGCCGTGGTGCGGAGAGGTCGGAGTGCGAGTTCTGGAATGTGAAAGTGCTGGTGCTGTACGTGTGGGACTGTCGGATGTTTCCTGGTAGCGGCTCTACCGCAGGCTGACCTTTGCTACAGCAGATACTGTACGCTGGTGAGGTGGAGATTCCAGCACGTGGCTGTGAGCTGGTAGGAGTTTTACAGCGGGACTGTAATCCTGTAAAGGAGGTGCTGGAGAGGAGGAGCAGTGTGGGTGTGTGAGAGGTGAAGCCCTGCTGTGGAGGATCTCTGGTCAAAGGGCTGCAGTACTGATCCCAGTGCTTAGAGACCTTCAGCATGGAACTGTAGTGGGATTGAGCTGAATGGAATTCTGTGGAATGTAGTGGGATTGAGCTGAATGGAATGAGATAAAATTGAGTGGAACTGGGTTAAACAGAATTGAAACAGTTGAGTAGAATTGAGTTGAATTGAATTGGATTGAGTGGAATTGGATTGAGTGGAATTGGGTTGAGTGGGATTGGGTCGAATGGGATTGGGTCGAATGGAATTGGGTCGAATGGGATTGGGTCGAATGGAATTGGGTAGAGTGGGATTGGGTGAAGTGGGATTGGGTTGAATGGAATTGGGTCGAGTGGGATTGGGTTGAATGGAATTGGGTTGAGTGGGACTGGGTCAAGTGGGACTGGGTCAAGTGGGACTGGGTCAAGTGGGACTGGGTCAAGTGGGATTGGGTCGAGTGGGATTGGGTTGAATATAATTGGGTTGAGTGGGATTGGGTCGAGTGGGACTGGGTCAAGTGGGATTGGGTTGAGTGGGATTGGGTTGAATATAATTGGGTTGAGTGGAATTGGGTCGGGTGGGACTGGGTCGAGTGGGACTGGGTTGAATGAGTTGAAGTGAGTTGTACTGGAGTTTAATGAAGTACAGTAGAGAAGTGGGAAGAGCAGGCTGCTGTCCGGACCCCATGAGTCTCCTCGCTGCGTTCGTCCGTTCCTCTGACTGTCCCTCAGCGGTGCGGTGGGCCGTAGTGAAGGGTCAGAGCTGCAGTATGAGAGTGGTTCGGGTTGGGGGCTGTAACGGGGGTCTGATGAGTTCTCCAGCTGCTGTAGTTGTCCTGTAGGAACAGGTGACCCCCCCCGTCTGGGAAACTCGTCCACTCCGCTCTGTTTCCCTAAACCTGTCTCAGTGTGGCCTCTCCTGACCCCTGTATCGCCGAGCGGACACTGCTGGGGTGGATCAGGGAGGAAAGCTCTGACCGTGTTGGACAGGTGCAGGTTAGGAAGCTCTGCTGGCCTGACCATATCAACCACACAGTGGTCAGAAGCTGTGTTGATGGTTTAGATGGTGCTGTTGATGGTTTAGATGGTACTGTTGATGGTGGTGATGGTGATGTTGATGGTGGTCATGGTGATGTTGATGGTGGTCATGGTGATGTTGATGGTGATGTGGCTGGAGATGTTGCTGGTGTTTAGATGGTGCTGTTGATGGTGCTGATGGTGCTGTTGATGGTGCTTATGGTGATGGTGGTGTTGATGGTGATGTTGCTGGAGATGTTGCTTGTGTTTAGGTGGTGCTGTTGATGGTGTTGATGGTGATGTGGCTGGAGATGTTGCTGGTGTTTAGATGGTGCTGTTGATGATGATGTTGCTGGTGTCTAGGTGGTGTTTAGATGGTGCTGTGGCTGGAGATGTTGCTGGTGTTTAGATGGTGCTGTTGATGGTGTTGATGGTGATGTGGCTGGAGATGTTGCTGGTGTTTAGGTGGTGCTGTTGATGGTGTTGATGGAGATGTTGCTGGTGTAGTCTGAGCTGTTCTGCTGTTACTGTGGTTCCAGTTGCGGTGTCCACCTCTTGGTCTGTAATGGTCATTAATAGGGTTCTGTCTCCGTCCGTCTGTCTCTCTGTTCAGCTGGAGCATGCGCGCGTGACCCAGACGGAGCTGATGCGGGAGAAGTTCCATCATGCTGAGGAGATTGCAGAGTTACTGAGGAGGCAGGAGGAGCTCCAGGAGAGACTGCAGGAGGAGGCCAGCGCCCGCCAGCACCTCGCACTGCAGCTGCACAATGCTGAAGGTGGGTGAGGGGACTCTGTGTGAGGGTCCGTCAGAAACAGCTGACCAGCGACAGCACTGACCAGCACTTATTCAGCACCGCGTACACAGTATGACTGTTCTATAACCCCGCCCCCCTCCACTCACACACAGACACACACACACACGCGTGCACACACACACACACACACTCTCATACACTCTCACACACACACACACACACACACACCTAACTATGATCAGTGTCATCTGTAACTTCAGGGACGGCGCGGTGGTGCAGTGGGCAGCGCTGTCGCCTCACAGTAAGAAGGGTCTGGGTTCGGTTCCCCGCTGGGGTGTCCGGGGTCCTGTCTGGTTGGAGTGGGCATGTTCTCCCCGTGTCTGTGTGGGTGTCCTCCTCCAGGTGCTCCGGTTCCTCCCACCAGTCTAAACACGTGCAGTCGGGTGAGCTGGAGGTGCCTGTGTGTCTGTCGTGTGACGGGCTGGAGGTCTGTCCAGGTGCTGGGAGCACACCGCAACATCCTGTCATCACTTAACACTGGACTGTTTGGTCAGCAGGGGGCGCAGCTGCACTCACCACTCCCCCTCAAGCCCCGCCCACCAGCACAGCCGTCTGAGTGCTGCTGTTTGACCTGCCAAAACATCTGCATGAATTAAGGCATGTCGTATGCAAATGATATGCAGATGAGGTGCTTGATTTCACGCACTGAAGCTGGTTTCCGCGTCGCGAGGAGTCGGACCCAGAGCAGGTCACGCTCCGTTACAGACTCTCACTGTATGAGCACCAGTGGAAGTGACCCACATGTGGGCTCGGAGCTGTATCCCGACGCTCCGAGTGTTTGCCTCCACCCCTGTAGTGTTGGTCCTCTGTCTGATAATGTCTGTAAATGTTTGCAGTGGCCGTGTCGTCCTCCACAGCTCAAACACAATTAGGAGCTGTTCAAACACACCAGGGACAGAGTGCGGAGGACCTTACCACAGCAGGAGAGCGAGAGCACGGGCGGGGACGGGCGGGGACAGTCACTCCGTAACGGGAGTTAGAGGAGGAGGCAGAGTCATAAACCTGGAGATGGTAGTGGTGTGTACTGGACGAGGAGCTGGAGGGTCCGGCTCTTCAGTTGTTCATTACAGCCGTTCAGCAGTTTAGCTCCGCCCATTCAGCCTACATCAGTTTAGCTCCTCCCATGCCTGCAGCATTGAGCTTAGTCCTCTTTGGTGGTTAGTTGGGTTTGCTCTGTTGTTGAGCTGAGGGCGTTTCCTCTGCTCTGGTGTTGAGCTGAGGGCGTGTCCTCTCTGCTCTGGTGTTGAGCTGGGGGCGTGTTCTCTCTGCTCTGGTGTTGAGCGGAGTTTGAACTGAGGGCGTGTCCTCTGCTCTGGTGTTGAGCTGTGGGCGTGTCCTCTCTGCTCTGGTGTTGAGCTGAGGGCGTGTCCTCTCTGCTCTGGTGTTGAGCTGGGGGCGCGTCCTCTCTGCTCTGGTGTTGAGCTGAGGGCGTGTCCTCTCTGCTCTGGTGTTGAGCTGAGAGCGTGTCCTCTCTGCTCTGGTGTTGAGCTGGGGGCGTGTCCTCTCTGCTCTGGTGTTGAGCTGAGTTTGAGCTGAGGGCGTGTCCTCCTTGCTCTGGTGGAGGTGAATGAGCTGCTGCTGTCAGGGTGAGGTGTTGACAGTAATGACTGGAGCTGTGTGTGGGTATGCTTTAGGGTGGGAGGGGCTGCTCAGGTGACACCTGTACAGTGATGTTTGTTTGATCCTGCTCAGAGCGAGAGCACAGTCTCTGGGATCCTGGTGGATTGATGTTGGTGTTGACGGTGTTGGGTACAGCTGATCCGGGATCAGTGTTTAGTTTTAGGTGATACCAGAAGACAGGGGTGTCCGGTCTGATCCACAGAGGGCCGCTGAGCCTACAGGATCACGGTCAGGCTGGAGCTCGTCTGATGCAGCTGGTCAGGAGCTCCTGCTGGGCGGTGATGACCTGTGCTGATGATACTGGACGCCTCTCACTGGGGGTGACAGAACATGAGACACACACACGATAACACAACCACAGTTACCTGGCAGCCTGACACACTGCGTTCGGTGCTCCTGCGTTCGGTGCTCCTGCGTTCGGTGCTCCTGCGTTCGGTGCTCCTGCGTTCAGCGCTCCTGCTGGTTGTCTCAGCTGAGTTTGTGGTGGGTCTGTGTGAGTGTGGTCAGAAACATTGACCTGCACCGTGTAGAAGGTCAGTTTAGATTTCAGGCTGATTTAAAGTGAGCTGTGTATCTAACAGTCACTGCACTGAGGGGTCCTGGTTAGTGTTCTATCAGCTGTGTAGGGGTGTAGGGGGCTGTAGGTGGTGCTGGGGTGTGTGTAGAGTCTGTGTAGGTGGTGCTGGGGTGTGTGTAGAGTCTATGTAGGGATGTTTACTGTTGGTGCTGGTTGCTGGGGTGTTGGTCTGGTCCCCTGGGCTGCAGCGCTGCAGTCGTGATTCCCTGCTGTAGAGCCATGTAGGGGGCTGTAGGGAGCGCTGGTGTGTGTGTAGAGTCTGTGTAGTTGGTGCTGGGGTGTGTGTAGGGGGCTGTAGGGGACGCTGGGGTGTGTGTAGGGGGCTGTAGGGGGCGCTGGGCTGTGTGTAGAGTCTCTGTAGGGGCTGTAGGGGGCGCTGGGGTGTGTGTAGAGTCTGTGTAGGTGGTGCTGGGCTGTGTGTAGAGTCTGTGTAGGGACGTTCACTGTCGGTGCTGGTTGCTGGGGTGTTGGTCTGGTCCCCTGGGCTGCAGCGCTGCAGTCGTGATTCCCTGCTGTAGAGCCGTGTAGGGGGCTGTAGTTGGTGCTGGGGTGTGTGTACAGTCTGTGTAGGTGGTGCTGGGCTGTGTGTAGAGTCTGTGTAGGGGCTGTAGGGGGCTGTAGGTGGTGCTGGGGTGTGTGTAGGGGGCTGTAGGTGGTGCTGGGCTGTGTGTAGAGTCTGTGTAGGTGGTGCTGGGCTGTGTGTAGAGTCTGTGTAGGTGGTGCTGGGCTGTGTGTAGAGTCTGTGTAGGGATGTTCACTGTCGGTGCTGGTTGCTGGGGTGTTGGTCTGGTCCCCTGAGCTGCAGCGCTGCAGTCGTGACTCCTTGCTGTAGAGCTGTGCAGCTCGGAGCAGTGCTGTATTGACGCTGTGTTCAGGTCGGTGTTCAGGGTTCGTGTTTGACTCTCAGTGGTGAAGATGAACGTGAGCGTGTTCTGGTGTGTTAGCTGGTTATGTGTGTCTGTAATGGTTTAGACTTTGATCTTCCAGTACCTGTACAGGAGCTACAGAAGCTGAACTGGGACGTCACCTGAGGTGTTGTGTGTTCAGCTCCTGTGCTGGTGTGCTAGAGGTGTGGACTCCTCAGTGGGCGGAGGTGGGGAGGAGACCCTGTGTTTGTTCTGAGAGCAGGAGCATATTCACTGTACTGAGCTCCTCTCCATACAGAGGCTCCTCCTGGTGTTAATGGGGCGTAGGAGTGTAGGGTGAGCGCTGCAGGTCCGTACTGGCTCTGTGTGCGGTGGATAAATGGAGGGGATCATGTTACTGAACGGCTGAGCGGCAGTGTGAGCGGACGGGGTGGGGTGGTGTGGGGTAGACAGGAAGCTGTTATGAAGTGATGGGACGGAGGAGTGTGTGAGTGCAGTGATACCGTTCTCACATTACCGATAATCAGTTACAGCTCGTCACATAGCAGAGGGCTGTGGGGGGGGGGGCGTGCTGTGTGTGTGTGTGTGGTGGGGGTATGTGTAGGTGGTGTGTGTGTGGATGTGGTGTGTGTCAATGCTCTCAGACAGGAGAAGAACAGTGTCACTGACCTGAACACTGAGTACAGCAATAAGGACTCATTAACACTGTCTCACGTCTCAGCCTCGTATTATTATTATTAATGTATCGGTGAGTGAGTGTGTGTGTGTGTGTGTGTGTGTGTGTGTGTGTGTGTGTGTGTNGTGTTTAAGTGTGTGTGTGTGTGTGTGTGTGTGTGTGTGTGTGTGTGTGTGTGTTTGTGTGGAAATGAGTGCGTGTGTGGGAGTGTGTAAATGAGCAGCTCTATCAGATGGCAGCTCTGCTTTCTAGAAGATGATTTGTCTGTCAAATGCGTCTCAGCTGCACAAATAAACACCCACCTGCAGGAGCGCTACTGAACACACACACCGGTCAACACACCGGTCAACACACTGGTCAACACACTGGTCAACACAGCAGAACACCGGTCAACACACCAGAACACCGGTCAACACACCAGTACGCCGGTCAACACACCAGTACACCGGTCAACACACTGGTCAACACACCGGTCAACACACCAGAACACCAGTCAACACACCAGAACACCAGTCAACACACCAGAACACCAGTCAACACACCAGTACACCGGTCAACACACTGGTCAACACACCGGTCAACACAGCAGAACACCGGTCAACACACCAGAACACCGGTCAACACACCAGAACACCGGTCAACACACCGGTCAACACACCAGTAGACATGTCAACACACCGCTCAACACACCGCTCAACACACCAGCACACCGGTCAACACACCGGAACACCGGTCAACACACCAGAACACCGGTCAACACACCGGTCAACACACCAGAACACCGGTCAACACACCAGTACACCGGTCAACACACCAGTACACCGGTCAACACACCAGCACGCCAGTCAACACACCGGAACACCGGTCAACACACCAGAACACCGGTCAACACACCAGAACACCGGTCAACACACCGGTCAACACACCGGTCAACACACCGGTCAACACACTGGTCAACACACTGGTCAACA
This sequence comes from Semaprochilodus insignis, assembly GCA_034552555.1. Taxonomy (NCBI): domain Eukaryota; kingdom Metazoa; phylum Chordata; class Actinopteri; order Characiformes; family Prochilodontidae; genus Semaprochilodus; species Semaprochilodus insignis. The sequence goes on from CM067474.1 coordinate 62,275,046, forward strand.
CACCAGTACACCGGTCAACACACCGGTCAACACACCAGTACACCGGTCAACACACCAGTACACCGGTCAACACACCAACACACCGGTCAACACACCAACACACCGGTCAACACACCGGTCAACACACCGGTCAACACACTGGTCAACACACTGGTCAGCACACCAGTACATCGGTCAACACACCGGTCCACACCGATGAAGGGATGACTGGATGAAAGAATGGATGAAGGCATGAATGGATGAAGGGATGACTGGATGACTGGATGAAGGAATGACTAGATGAAGGGATGACTGGATGACTGGATGAAGGGATGACTGGATGAAAGAATGAAAGGATGAAGGGATGACCGGATGACTGGATGAAGGGATGACTGGTTGAAAAGATGAAGGGATGAATGGGTGAAAAAATGACCGGATGAAGGAATGAAAGGATGAAGGGATGAAGGGATGAAGGGATGACTGGTTGAAAGGATGAAGGGATGACTGGAGTGGATGGGTTAAATATGCCACTTCCACTCTTGAACGTCTCATCTCTGTTGCTCTCTGGTGTGGGTGTTTCTGATTGGTCCTCCTCAGGTTTGATTGACGGGTACTCAGGTGAGAGGCGGGTCCTGGAGGAGCAGGTGCGTGAGAGGGCGGAGCTTCAACTGCAGTTGGAGCAGGAGCTTCAGGTGACCAGCAGCCGTCTGCATGAGCTGGAGCACGAGAGACAAAACCTCCACCACCAGAGGGAGCTCCTGGACCGGCAACAGGAGGCCATGAGGGACGGAGCTGGAGGGAGAGAACTGCGTACGTTATACACGTACACACTCACACTGTAACACACCCCGCACACACTGTAACACACCCCGCACAAACTGTAACACACCCCGCACACACTGTTACACACCGTGCACACACTGTAACACACCCCGCACACACTGTAACACACCCTGTTACCCTGCTGTTACACACTCACACTGTTACACACTCACACCATTATACACTCAAATATTCACTATGTTACTCTNACTCACACTGTTACACACTCACACCATTATACACTCAAATATTCACTATGTTACTCTGCCGTTACACACTGCTATATAACTGTACTTTGCTGTTATGTTACACCGTTATTTACTGACACTGTTGTCATGCGTTACTAGATGTGTTACTACACCATTACACACGTTTTACCATACATACCCTGCTGTAGCGTAATGCTACACGCTCACGTTGTTAACGTATGTACCCCGCTGTTGCACACTCGACTCACTTTTGTGTTACATTCAGAATCAGAAACGTGGTCAGACTCTGAATTGGGTTTAGGGTCAGACTCGGGTAAGTGTACATGGTTCAGCACCACCGATACAACAACAGTGCTAAACATCTGTCCTCACACTTCTCTCTGCAGATTCACCACTACTACCAAACCTCCACCCCAGTGGACACGTGCATGATTCATCTCTCTCTTACTCCATCACCTGTTCTGTCTCTCTCTCTCTCTCTCTCTCTCTCTCTCTGTCTCTCTCTCTGTCTCTCTCTCTGCCTCTCTCTCTCTGTCTCTCTCTCTCTCTCTGTCTCTCTCTCTCTCTCTGTTTCTGTCTCTCTCTGTCCCTGTCTCTCTGTCCCTGTCTCTCTGCCTCTCTCTCTCTCTCTGTCTCTCTCTCTCTCTGTCTCTCTGTCTCTC
>CM067474.1:62277217-62292926 GCA_034552555.1 Semaprochilodus insignis
CTCTCTCAGATTATCCCCGTCTAATCTCCTCTCTCTCAGATTATCCCTGTCTAATCTCCTCTCTCAGATTATCCCTGTCTAATGTCCTCTCTCTCAGATTATCCCCGTCTAATCTCCTCTCTCTCAGATTATCCCTGTCTAATCTCCTCTCTCTCGGATTATCCCTGTCTAATATAATCTCCATATCAGAGAGTTTCTACAGGCCCTCCTGTCTCTGTACATTCTGTATTTATTTAATATCTCTCTTATATCTCTGTTTATTTCAGGTTTAGTCAGGGAGTATATTAATGCTGACCTGCTGTAGAGTATTAACCTGAGCCTCACCACCAACATGTCCTGACAAATAAACCGGAAACTTGAGATGTTTTTTTAATGCCAACCGTGTTCACTGAATCATCTCTTTACCTCACCCAGACACGTCACTGGTGTCATTTACACAAACCCAACCTGATTTATAGACCAGTGATAGAACCTGAAAGTCTACTCTGGAACACACTGCCATCCAGTGTAAGGGTTTAAGAATGGCGCTGATGTGTTCCCATCGTTTACTCCTAGTGACTCTTGACTTTATTGGAAGTCCAGTTAGGAGACCATTACAGTGATCGACCCTGCGGGAGGTTCTCCAGGTCTGATTTAGTCAGAACGTCTGGTTGATGTTCTTAAGCTGATTGAATGCTGATCTGGCAACTGCTTTGACATGATTGTTAAAACTGAGATCAGGTTTGCACTCTAATATCTAGAACCTGCTGGGCATTTCAGTGTAACTTAGTAAAACTGTCATTGGACTTACCATCATACTTCCCATCTAATTACCTAGTACTTTTGGGTTTAATGGAGTCTAGTACCTCACACTTACCTAGCTGATATCTAGTACTTGGGGGGGGCTGGAATTGGAAGTATTGGTGATGTTCTCCTGAGTGGGGGTAAATAAAGGCATGTTCATTGTTCATTGAGTCGGGTCACGACCAGCTCATCCTCCGCTACCCTGCCCCAGCAAGAACAGGAACGGCCACATTCCAGTCTTCATTGTTCCAGTCTCAAAGAACCTTTCCAGCTAACAGTCATTTAATACACGTTAACTTCACTGAGTCAACGTTCTAATCTAATGTTGTCGGGCTTGATCAAGTCGGCATAACGAGAACAAAAAGAACCATTGAGTCAAACTCAGTGAGCAGTGAAGATATAAACGTCTAGTGGGCAGCGGTTCCGCAGACCTTGTGGATGAGAGAGGTCAGTGGAGAACGGCCAGACTGCTCCCAGCTGACCGAAAGTCTCCAGTAACTCAGATAACCACTACTGTACAACCGTGGTGCAGAACAGCATCTCAGGACACGTCCAACCTTGAGGGCTACGACAGCAGAAGACCACGTCAGGTTCCACCTCCGTCAGCTGAGGCTGCAGTGGACACAGGCTCCCCGAATCTGGACTGTAGAAGTTGAAGGAACAATGCACCAGCAGCGTCCCTGAATCCATAGATCCAGCTTGCCTTGTGTCAGCAGTCCAGGCTGGTGGAGGTGGTGGGATGGAGCGGGGAATGTTTTCTTGGCACTCTTTGGGCCCAAGGCTGCAGGTTTGGTCGCAACATTGGTAGAGACACAAGGAAGTGCCCTAGAGCAAGGCACCTAACCCCTAACTGCTCCCCGGGGTAATCCAACAGCACCCCCACCTCCAAGTACAAACTTGGGGTCCCTTTTACACAGCTGAGTCACATTATTATGACCACCTAATTTCCAGAGTAACAGCATGTGCGGCATGGACAGCAGCTAGACACCCTGGGAGGGATTCGGTAAGGTCCTGGTAGGTTGTCCCAGGTATCTGAAGCCATGCTGACTGCAGTGCATCCCACACCTGCTGGAGGGTGCTTGGGGGAGGGTCCATAGAGGGAACATGACAACTGAGGTGGGTCCACAGATGCTCAGTTGAGTTCAGGTCTGGGGAATTAGGGGGAGCAGGGTAGTACCTGGAAGTCTCGGTTATGTGCTTCCATCCAGTGTCGGACATTTCTAGCCGTGTGACATGTGACATTGTCCTGCTGGAAGATCCCATCTGCCCCAGGGCAGACTATCAGCATGTATGGGTGTACGGGATCTGCAAGGATGGATTCATTCCCAAATCGGTTGAGAGTGCCTCCAACACGGATGAGTGTTCCCGGAGAATTCCACAATAACATTCCCAGACCATAGCGCGGCCACCACTGTCTTCGAAAGAAGGAAGTGGTCATAATAATGTGACTCGACTGTGTACTTTAGAGGGCAATGTTAAAAACTGAGACGTGTAAAGGAACACGATCTGATGAAACCAACTTGTTCTGGTTTTTAAGGTCAAGCTCATGACCAAACATCTTGAATTCCAAAAGTTAGACTTGCAGAACATCCTAAGACTAGCTCTACTGCTGATCCCTCCCTGCAATTCCAAACTGTAATTGATAATTATAATGATCACAGGAGAAGGGCTGATGGCATCAGTTAGCTGCCAAGGTCTTATCTTAAATGAGGTGGTTAGTTTTCCCCCTGTTACTTGGTGTAAAAGCTCCTGATGGCGCCATGATGTCTACCAAGTACAGATGTTACCAGTATACCATTAACGTTGGCACTAAGCTACGAGTCGTGTGCCGTGAACAGAGGAACCGGGAGTAAGGCCACTGGAAGACTTCCACCAGGGCGCTGATCAGCCCTCGCCTCCTCCGTGTCTGACGGAGCACAATACTAGCACGATGTGACGTCAGCCTTCAGATAACCTTCTCACGTTAGGTCATCTTGGTGACCGAGCCTCCGGGAAGCACATTGGAATTATCTTAAGATAGGTTAATAATTGACGCATTATAAGTGAGGCGCGAGGGCCGGCGACCCCAGGGGCACCTCTGGATATCTGAAGCTCGCCAATCTCCGCGTCTGTCGCTTCGTTCAGAACTGATGGATTTGAAGGTAGATAGTCAGAGCGGGTTCGCCTCTACAGGCGCGCACACGACAGCTCTATCATATCATTAACAGGGAATATGACAGCGGTGCAAGAGCTCACTCGCTGGTTCAGGTTGACACGCCGTCTGCAGGGTCTCAGGACTGTGGTTAGAACCAGAACCTGACTGAACCTTCTCCTAGAAGGGGTCTGATGTTAGATTTGAGGCTTTACTGAAGAAAGGAAGGATTGGAATTGGTCTAATATGATTTAGTACTGTTGGATCCATGCTGTTCTTCTGTAGTAGAGTCTTACCAGCGTCTGGAGAAACACCAGTAGACAGACTCCATCCTCAGGAGCGAGGTAGGAACAGGATCAGAATCTTTATAACAGCTATAAGATCCTGATCACTGATACCAGAGAAAGCTGTCATTACTGATTATGCAGCTTATCAGGAAAGTTATTGGAGCTTGTTCCAGTGGGCGGAGCTAGGCTCTGTTCTATCAGTGCTATTTACTGTGAATTATAAACTCTTTGCAGGTTTCAGGAGATACGTCCCTGTAAGGCATGTACCAGAGACATTAGGATTAATTAGCGGGTCTGTGTTGGAGGAAAGGACTTTGGATATGTGTGGAACTGTTCAAGGTCAAAGTGAACTTTATTACCATTCAGACCGTATAAGAAGGAGAGCTGAGCTGAGTAAAACTGTGTTTCCCCAGACCCCCTAGACAGACATAACATCAATATGGAGAATTTAAAACATAATTTATAAAAATAATAAACATGGTATTAATGAGAACACTGTCAACAGTGTGAACATTCGACTATAGACTACATACTGTAAACACTGGACCAATAGGCACTGGTGTTACTGCACAGTGTAGAAGGAACTGTACAGTGACGGTGGAGGGTTGTGGTAAGGTGATCAGGAGAACCACTGAAATACTGAGTTACTGCACAGTGTAGTAGGAACTGTACAGTGAAGGTGGAGGGTTGTGGTAAGGTGATCAGGAGAACCACTGAAAGAGGTTACTGCACAGTGTAGTAGGAACTGTACAGTGAAGGTGGAGGGTTGTGGTAAGGTGATCAGGAGAACCACTGAAATACTGAGTTACTGCACAGTGTAGTAGGAACTGTACAGTGACAGTGGAGGGTTGTGGTAAGGTGCTCAGGAGAACCACTGAAAGAGGTTACTGCACAGCGTAGTAGGAACTGTACAGTGACAGTGGAGGGTTGTGGTAAGGTGCTCAGGAGAACCACTGAAAGAGGTTACTGCACAGTGTAGTAGGAACTGTACAGTGACAGTGGAGGGTTGTGGTAAGGTGCTCAGGAGAACCACTGAAAGAGGTTACTGTACAGTGTAGTAGGAACTGTACAGTGACAGTGGAGGGTTGTGGTAAGATGCACTGGATGCTGGAAAGGAGTGTATCCAGAGTGTGCGCTTTGTGATACGGACTGGGTGGGGCATGCCTTCGGGATGGTGCTCATATTCCATATGGCACAAAGGGTTCTTAGAAGAATGCTATAAAAGAACCACTTTGGGTTCTCTAAAAACCTTTCAATGGATGGCTCTTTGGAGAACCCGTTTTGGAAAAGAGATGTATGAATGTAAAGAACGCTTGTTAGGCTTCAAGATCCTTTTTAACAGGTGGGAACCCTGCCTGTTCCTGAAGCGATAAGGCTGAACAAATAAGTAACGACTAATTTTGAACACCGGCACTGGAGGTGCTTCTTAACACGCTGCCTGGCGTGAGTGCATTTATCAGTCGTTAGGGTTTGTGATAACACTAACTTGTATTTTATCACCTCGTGTGAAAGGAGGTGAAAACAGTACTCCTCTCCAGCCATGGAGACCTGAACAAAGCGGTGAAACAAACACAGGCACGGATACAAAAGGCAACCCAGCTTATTGTCCTTTGACCCAAAGTGTCGAATTACCGTCCCTCCTTCACAAATTGATCTCCGCTTTAAAATATTCAACATCCGCCCTCGCCTTTCTCCAGCGCCGCTCACAGCGCTCCCTCGCGTACAGCACTGAACCACCAGACGTCACAGAAACATTACACCATACAAATATCCAGCACAGGCAGCTCAAAGCAGGTTCTGGTCGTTGTTAGGAACCTGCACTATATTGCCAAAAGTATTCACTCGCCCATCCAAATCATTGAAGTCAGGTGTTCCCATCACGGCCATGACCACAGGTGTATAAACCAAGCACCTAGACGTGCAGACTGCTCCTACAGACATTAGTGAGAGAATGGGTCGCTCTCAGGAGCTCAGTGAACTCCAGCGTGGTACCGTGATAGGATGCCACCTATGCTACAAGTCCAGTGGTGAAATTTCCTCCCTACTAAATATTCCACAGTCGACTGTCAGTGGGATTATAACACAGTGGGAGCGATTGGGAACGACAGCAGCTCAGCCACGAAGTGGTAGACCACGTACAATGACAGAGCGGGGTCAGCGGATGCTGAGGGGCATAGTTCACAGAGGTCACCAACTTTCTGTAGAGTCCATCACTACAGACCTCCAAACTTCATGTGTCCTTCAGATCAGCTCCAGAACCGTGTGTAGAGAGCTTCATGGAATGGGTTTCCATGGCCGGGCAGCTGCATCCAAGCCTCACATCACCAAGCGCAGTGCAGAGCGTGGAATGCAGTGGTGTAAAGCGCCGGCACTGGGCTCTAGAGCAGACGCTAAATCGTTATACTGAGCACTGCTGCAAGATTCTCTGAAAAGCAGAATGCTGAAAATACACACAATCCCGCAAAACCAGTCGAACACCAAAACCCTGAAAACCAGCTTACATCCACACTGACGGACGTTTTAGGTGGGGCCAGTCGTTCTCTGGGTAGGGCGTTTAGGGCCAGTGTTTGCTCATTGCGCTTTCACTCAGAGGAATCTGTGTTCCGCATTTAACACGTCTGTGAAGTGAAACACCCACATACACACACACTAGCGAACACACACACACACACACACACTAGGGGGCAGTGAGGACACTTGCCCAGAGCGGTGGGCAGCCCTGTCCACGGCGCCCGGGGACCAGTTGGGGGTTGGGTGCCTTGCTCAAGGGCACTTCAGCCGTTACTGTCAGCTCAGGCCCCCCGGTCACAAGGCTAGTTCCCCAACCTCCAGCCCATGACTGTGTGAATACACAGAGATGACCTGCACTGATAACGTGTAGACGCAGCAATGAAACTTTAGTCTGATCACCTCCAACCACACTGGAGAAGGCATCCCTTTACTCCGGCTGTAGAGCTGAGATACAGCTAACAAGCTAACAACAGTAGCACCTGCTAGCCTGCGCTGTGTCCCCGTTTTAGGCTGTGTTTATATTAGAGACTTCAGATCAATTCACAGTTTCTACACAAGGTTCAAATACAGACTTAGGCATGCTGTTAGCATGATGCTAATTAATGATGCTAAACATTTAAAAACATTCGAGTGGATGTACTTTCTTTACTCCGCCCCCTCAACATCAACGGCTCAGTGCTTTCCACAGAGGTCACTAAAGTTCCTAGGAACAACCATATCCGGGAACCTGAGATGGTACAGGAACCTAGCCTCCGTGAGGTGTCTGGTCTAATTACCGCCCGGCCTATTTTCAAAGCACATATTTGACTTTTTATGGACTTTTGGCTTTTGATGGTACGTCTGTTACTGTGCACTCCATGCTACCTGTGACCAACATACTCATGTAGTATACTAATGAGAACACAAGTCAAAATACTGTGGACGCTTTGCCTTCTTTTGACGTTCAGGTAAAATTTCAGAGCCAAAAACAGCTGCAAAGGATTTGTTAGCAGGAAGCAGCTACATGCTAACCCTGTGGGTGTGACTCCTTGAATAAGGAAGCTGTAAGTCCCAGGAAAAGAAGACTGTTCAGAGGCTACGCCTTACTTTCAAACTACTTGTATAGTTTTGGGGTCCTTTCTACAACAGCTGCTTTTGAAGCTTCACTTTAGAGATATTAGTCATTATATTAGTAATCAGTTCTTTATTAACCCATTCAATATTTGATCCCTCCAATCAGAAAACGTAACAGTACTGGAACAGATCTTCTTGAAAAGATTTCATTTTGATCTTGGTTGATGTTGGTTTTGGAGAAACTGCCTTTATTATTGTTTGGGGATTTAATAACTTCATACACCCTCGTGTGGCTGAATGCGGTACTACACCTTTGGTCCACTAAGCCAGTATTAGCTTTAGTGTGAGGCTTCATCATTAAAGTGTCTGTTCTTTCAGGCTGGTTCATGTAGGACTGGTGCTACAGGTCAGCTGCAGAAAGGGTGGGACAACAATGAGGGGGGTCCAGTACAGTCCCCTGAATAACAAAACCCAACCGGGTCACTGTCTACAAAACCTACTCCAAGAAAAGACTAACCCCTCCAACAGCACCCTGACGCCCACCCGTGACCCACCCTTATCCCCCACCTCGGCCAGCCCGACCTGCTGAATATTCCACTAATGGAAACACGGAGGCTGGCAGCCCTGTAAGGCCAGGACATCTACAGCTCCAGTTCCTGTAAATTAATATTTCAGGGCTTATGATGTTTTCAGTTGTAGGACTGATGTTTGGTACCATCTAGTGGCTGTGAACTGAACTACACACACAGAGGAGCCACTCACATGACCTGCCTTCTTCCACAGAGGCCATAACTCAAAACGATTTCCTCATATTTATCATAAATAACTGTCTACAAGCTCACAGTACCTGAACATCAATACACTGTATCCTCACCTGTCTCACCTGGTTTTAACTGGAGCCCACAACATTAACCCACCTGGAGCCCACAACGTTAACCCACCTGGAGCCCACAGCGTTAACCCACCTGGAGTCCACAACATTAACCCACCTGCAGCCCACAACATTAACCCATCTAGAGCTCACAATGCTAACCCAACTGGAGCTCACAATGCTAACCCAACTGGAGCCCACAACGTTAACCCACCTGGAGCCCACAACGTTAACCCACCTGGAGTCCACAACATTAACCCACATGCAGCCCACAACGTTAACCCATCTGGAGCCCACAACATTAACCCACCTGGAGCCCACAACATTAACCCACCTGGAGCCCACAACATTAACCCACCTGGAACCCACAACATTAACCCATCTAGAGCTCGCAATGCTAACCCACCTGGAGTCCACAACATTAACCCATCTAGAGCTCACAATGCTAACCCAACTGGAGCCCACAACATTAACCCACCTGGAGTCCACAACATTAACCCATCTAGAGCTCACAATGCTAACCCACCTGGAGCCCACAACATTAACACACCTGGAGTCCACAACATTAACCCATCTAGAGCTCACAATGCTAACCCAACTGGAGCCTACAACATTAACCCATCTAGAGCTCACAATGGTAACCCAACTGGAGCCCACAACATCAACCCATCTAGAGCTCACAATGTTAACCCATCTAGAGCTCACAATGCTAACCCAACTGGAGCCCACAACGTTAACCCACCTGGAACCCACAACATTAACCCACCTGGAGCCCACAACATTAACCCATCTAGAGCTCACAACGTTAACCCACCTGGAGCCCACAACATTAATCCACCTGGAGCCCACAACATTAACCCACCTGCAGCCCACAAACATTAACCCATCTAGAGCTCACAATGTTAACCCACCTGGAGCCCACAACATTAATCCAGCTGCAGCCCACAACATTAACCCACCTGGAGCCCACAACGTTAACCCACCTGGAGCCCACAACATTAATCCACCTGGAGCCCACAACATTAACCCACCTGCAGCCCACAACATTAACCCATCTAGAGCTCACAAGGTTAACCCACCTGGAGCCCACAACGTTAACCCACCTGCAGCCCACAACATTAACCCATCTAGAGCTCACAAGGTTAACCCAACTGGAGCCCACAACGTTAACCCACCTGGAGCCCACAACTTTAACCCACCTGGAGCCCACAACTTTAACCCACCTGGAGCCCACAACATTAACCCATCTAGAGCTCACAATGTTAACCCAACTGGAGCCCACAACTTTAACCCACCTGGAGCCCACAACTTTAACCCACCTGGAGCCCACAACTTTAACCCACCTGGAGCCCACAACGTTAACCCATCTAGAGCCCACAACGTTAACCCATCTAGAGCTCACAACATTAACCCATCTAGAGCTCACAATGTTAACCCAACTGGAGCCCACAACATTAACCCACCTGGAGCCCACAACGTTAACCCATCTAGAGCTCACAATGTTAACCCAACTGGAGCCTACAACTTTAACCCACCTGGAGCCCACAACGTTAACCCATCTAGAGCCCACCACGTTAACCCACCTGGAGCCCAAAACGTTAACCCAGCTGAGGCCCTCATCGTTAACCCTACTGGAACCCACTACAGGAACCCATTTAAGGTCTTTGAGTCTACCAGTAACTCGGTGCCCGTGACTTCAGCTGGACTCAGAACAGCTACTGAGCAATAGGAAGTCCACAGCTAAGCTTTTTAAGCTAACTATGCTAGGTGTCTCGCCGTTCCTGTCTGATCAGTTTGCTGGCTAAGTTATCTATCTTTGCACGTGATCCTCATTCAGCCTGTTGTCCTCCACCTGTCACAATTCAGTTGCCTATCTCAAAGCTCCTGTACAGACACCCCAGACTGCATTCCAGTTCTGTAGTCCAACGAGAACACCGCGGAGAACTTTCCGTTCAGGACCGAGGTGAGTCTCAGTCCATATTCTTTAGTCACATCTGCTGAACCCAAACTGCCTAAGAAGTTACCTGTAATTACACATGTGTATCATTATATTATATATATCATGTGGACGTCTGCAGTGGAGAAGTGGATCTGGTAGCTGTGTTAGTGGAACAGCAGCCGTAGCACTGATAGCCACACATGTTCTAAAGCTTAGAACGGCTGTTTCCAGTCATATGAAACCAACTGTGCTGGTGATGCATAAATGAAAATGATATTTTGCTGTTCTCCAGGTACCAGTCGATTTGTAGGAAGCTGGAAAATGAACAGATGTGCTGTAGATGACTGTACAGTTATTGAGAAAGCCGTATAACATTGAGAATGAACTTGTAATCAAATCTAAATATCCAGGATGCTTCATGTTTATAACGCAGTGACTAAAGTTTGCTGTTCATTTCAGGACCATACCTAGATCATCACAGTTCATTATTCATAACCTCTTTTATTCCCAAAGTGCATCATGAATAAACCATGTTTTAGTGTGTAGTTTAGAACACTGTATACCTGTATTAATATGCTAAGTGACTCCAAACTGAACGACGGGCACTAAGGGTGGGGGACTGTGGTGGTGGAGACCTGTTGGCGTACGCTGTGCGCTCTTCTGTAGATTATAGACAGGTGCAGCTTGCCTGGACAGAGAAGCACTAGCTGGAGACTGGAGCTCTCCAGGATGTGAGCAGAGGATGCTGGTATGCACTCGGGTCACCACTGTGACATCTGTACACAAGCTTCATTCATGTAGAAGCAAAGGTTAGACAATCCCCTCACTGCAGACGACAGTCTGACAGATGTAATCTGTAGTTTGGCTAAGCCAGTTCTTCCAGTGTTAAGTTCTTGTTCCACCAGAAGCAGCTCATCTTAGAGTCGTCAGACGAATCGATGGGAGCGCAGTTCAAAATGCCCACTGTCGGAGCTTCACATGAGTGCCGGGACACGTGTCCACGTGTTCCCCAGAGAGCCTTTGATCCTCAGACATGGATATCCTAGATTAGTGAAACCTGGGGATGAACAGTTCTTACCTGGCGTACCTAACGGGGTTTGAGCGTTAGAAGCGCCCGGCGGCGCTGGAGACGGCAGCAGCTGGGCTACCTCTTCCGCTAATGTGCAGTTTTATTTCCTATTTATGTTTTACGTGTTCGTCTACAACGTGCAAGTCCAACATTGTACACTTTGCACATGTCTTGTACACGTACTGTACTGTTTGCACACGTTGTCTTTGTCTGTTTGTCTTTGCACTACACTATTTATATCGTCGCTGTGCAAAGAAAAACATGTATCTCCATTTTTGTAGATTTTTACTTTTATGCCTCATTTGATCACATGAGCTGCTGTTTACACTGTGTGGAAATTTCATGAAGAATGGCCCAACAGACATGGACCAAAACTGCTTGGAAAGACGTCTGGTTCCATTGACTTCCATTCAAATTAAATGAGGTTTTTGTCCTCTCCTGTAAAGTTGCCATTCTGGAGATACCTGTTTCTCTTTGGACAGCGACGATATATATATATATATATACATGTATTCCTGTAACTGCACTGGAGAAAGAGCCTGACTGTGTTTCGTTATACTGTACAACCCTGTATTGGTATAATGACAATAAAGTTAAATTGAATTGAACTGAGTAACCGAACACAGCATTAGCATGTGCATGAGCACTAGAATTAAGAATGAAGCTGTTATGCAGTCATGGCCTGGAGGTTAGGAAACCAGCCTTGTGACTGGAGGGGGTTGCTGGGTCGATTCCCTTGAGCAGGACACCCAACCCCCATCTGCTCTGACTCCCTAAACAATCAGACCACGATTAAGGTGCCCTTGAGCAAGAAGCCCAACCCCCATCTGCTCTGACTCCCTAAACCAACAGACCACGATTAAGGTGCTCTTGAGCAAGAAGCCCAACCCCCATCAGCTCTCACTCCCTAAACCATCAGACCACGACTAAGGTGCCCTTGAGCAAGAAACCCAACCCCCATCTGCTCTGACTCCCTAAACCATCAGACCACGATTAAGGTGCCCTTGAGCAAGAAACCCAACCCCCATCTGCTCTGACTCCCTAAACCATCAGACCACGATTAAGGTGCCCTTGAGCAAGAAACCCAACCCCCATCTGCTCTGACTCCCTAAACCAACAGACCACGATTAAGGTGCCCTTGAGCAAGAAACCCAACCCCCATCTGCTCTGACTCCCTAAACCAACAGACCACGACTTGGATGGGTTAAATGGGGAAGACAAATTCCTCTGTGTGCAAACACAAATGATCAAGGGTTCTAGGTTCTAATTCTAATTAGTGACTCTATAGAACACAGGAAACAAAGTGCATGTTGGTAAAAGTGCTCACGTGTCTCCTTTCCGTCTTTCTTCAGGGTTAAAAATGATGTCCAAAACCCTCGCCAAAGGCCTTCGGTACATCATCACTGTCAGCATTCTTCTCTTGTGTCTTGCGAGTGTGTTCTACATTTACTACAAGCCCACTGTGAGCTGGCTGCCATGCTCTGATACCGCACAACCCAGATATGCTGTCTCTACAGAGGAATGCCTCCGTGTTCTTGAGGTGGGGAACCAAACCCAGATCATCACTAACTGCACATCTGTCCAGGAAATGACCCTAGCCAACCAATCACTGAGTTTGGAAAAGAAGGGAACTCCAAACGACCAGGAGTCTGAGATAGTCGTCCTGATCTGGACGTGGCTTTCAGGACACCAGTTTGATTTGAACTCCTGCGAGGCAAATTACGGTATCAAGGGCTGCCGTTTAACACTTGACAGGAGTCAGTTTGACAAAGCCCACAGCGTGATGTTCCATCATAGAGATATTAAAGGTGACCTGCCGTACCTCCGGTCAGTCTCTCGACCCCCACGCCAGAAATGGGTGTGGATGAACATGGAGCCTCCGATTCACTTAACAAAGCTACCTGAAGCAGACAACTTATTCAATCTGACGTGCAACTATCGGAGAGATTCAGACATCTGGGTGCCTTATGGACGACTCGTGGAGGTCTCCGAGAAGGACAAAGCCTTTAGGATGCCTAAAAAAGACAAGTTAGTCTGCTGGATCGTCAGCAACTGGCGCGACAACTATGGACGAGTGGTGTACTTCAAAGAGCTTAGCAAACACATCAAAGTAGACACCTACGGACGGCACTTCGGGACGAACATTGATTATAAAAATTACTCTACGGTCGTGTCCAGCTGCAAGTTCTACCTAGCGTTTGAGAACTCGGTCTTCAGAGACTACATCACAGAGAAGCTCTACAGTCCAATGAGACTCGGCGCGGTTCCTGTGGTTCTCGGCCCACCCAGAGAGAACTATGAGGAATACATACCAAAAGATTCCTTCATCCACGTGGACGATTTCAAAACTCCTCAAGAACTGGCAGAACATCTCAAACTCCTGGACCAGAACCAGGAGATGTATGAGCGGTTCTTTGCTTGGCGAAAGGAATATACGGTGCAGCACTCCATATTCGGTCAGGAGCATGCTTGCTGGATCTGTGATCATATGAGGAAGTTCAAGACGTTCAGGATTTTCAAAAACGTTAATAAGTGGTATTGGAGCTAGCTGGCTCGTGGGGACATCAGCACAGTGTTGTTTACTCGGGGGGATAAAAGCTCGACTCCATAAAGGTTCTAGATTCAAACGTCATGTAGGTTTTGTTGGTCACATAAGTCCAGATCTAAGCCATATTCCTGAAATATTGTTCTGTTATTTAGGAATGAGCTCCTAAATCTCAGAACAACAGATCCCGAACACGGCAGAGATTTCCCAAACCATTATGTTACTGAAGAAACTGAAGGAAGACACTGACGCCGTTAATCCCAACCTGTGTGGTTACGAACTGGACTTTCCTGAAGGATTTCCAGAAATCTGATGTATGGAATGCTCAAAAACAGAACAATGTAAAAAGCTGAAGGAACACGGACAAAGCAAGGCCAGTCTCTGCACATTCCCCAGGTAGTGTTTCGATGGTGTACCTCAGGGGTATGTACTAGTGCCAATGATGTTTGGACTTAATGCAGGTGAACAGACGACACCATAGTCGCTGCGCAAGGTAAATTACCGTGCCCTCTAGAATCTGTGGCAGGTTTACAGTGGCCGGTGGTCACCCACCCAACCTCCCAGAGATCCACCTCCCTGCAGGTTTCACCGTCAGTCCAAATCTAACACACTTCATTTAGCTCATCATGGACTTCTGAAGGCAATCATTTGATGGAGCAGGTGGGGTCAGACCTCCAGGACAAGGGTTGGTAACCACTGCCGTAGAGGGTGTTAGGTCGTGATGTATGTAAGACTGAATGAATGTGACACGAGTCGTTTCTGCTGGATGTACTTGCTGAGAATGAAGAACTGTGCCGTGCCTTACCGGGAACTGGAGAACCTCCCCGGAGTAAAACTGCTGATAGGGCTGCGGCTTGGTACTGGAAGTGGTCTCCTGTGGGTCCTGAAAAGGAGCACCTTAACCTGCAAACAGGGATATACAAAACTCTGGAGCTTTTCAACTAGTGTATTCACCATGAAACACGGCAAACATAACGACGAGGAAACGAAGCGCTTGTTATTAATAATAATTAAATATTTATTATTAATAATTTGTGCTGAATTTGTTATCTAACGTGTCTATTGAAAATCATTCAGTGAAAGTGTCTCCCTACACTACTGATGGAGAAGAGTTCAGCTGTAGCAGGCAGATTCCTTGTTCTACATGCTTGTTTACACCACCACATGGAATAGACATTTTGGGAATTGTTGTCATCATATGGAAAGTCGGATTGATCCATAAATGCCAAAACGAGTACTGTACAAGCACCAGGTATATATGTCTGTAAGGAAGTCACTGTTTAAACTTTCTACCTGAACCAAATAAACAGTAACAGGTGAGGTTAACGTTTGTGTGGTGGCTTTAAATGTGACTGTACGAGAGTGAGATATATGACCCACTACAGTAACACAATTAGGACCAACTACAGTAACCCAACTAGAACCCCCTACAGTAACACAATTAGGACCCACTACAGTAACCCAACTAGAACCCCCTAGAGTAACACAATTAGGACCCACTACAGTAACACAACTAGAACCCCCTACAGTAATCCAACTAGAACCCCCTACAGTAACCCAACTAGGACCCACTACAGTAATCCAACTAGAACCCCCTACAGTAACACAACTAGAACCCCCTACAGTAATCCAACTAGAACCCCCTACAGTAACACAATTAGAACCCACTACAGTAACCCAACTAACACCCACTACACTAACCCAACTAGAACCCACTACACTAACCCAACTAGGAGCCACAGGATTTACCCAACTGAAGCCCATACTGTGGCTCACAATTGTAATCATATTGGAGTTCATGACTGTAGCCTATCTAGAACCCACCAATGTAACCAATCATAACGCCCATCCCAAATTTGCTGGGTCGGGGGAGGAACTCATCAGTCATCAGTACTCAGGAAAGCTATCATGATCTTTGATCTTCCAGTGTGTTTATCTCCTCCCTCATTCTGCAACGAACCATTTCAGAGCTCCTCGGAAGAAGGTCTGCACTGCAACCACGTCTAAACCTCAGCAGCTGATGTTCTATGAGCGGTTTAGGATTTGGTGCGGTTCCTTTTCCTTTGGTTAACTAAAGAACCCACACGTTCTGATGATTTTCTGTGTGAAATGGGTTTCAGGGTTAGGATCAAGATAAGATAAGATAAGAGCCTTTTATTATCCCACACGGGGAAGTTTACATCGTTACAGGAGAACAGCAGCAGAACACAAACAGAACACGAGGTAGACGAGAGTTCTACAGAATAAGGAATTACAGGAAGTGAATAATCTACTGTCAGGTAAAGAGTTACATGTGTCACCGCACAGATACATACCGCACAGTCACGTCTCTGATACCAGCTACACAAATACTGCTAGTGGTGGGTTACTGTTAGGACTAGGGCCAGAGTGAGGGTTAGGATTAGGGACAGAGTGAAGGTTAGGACTAGGTTTTGGGTTGAGGTTAGGATTA
The DNA here is from genome assembly GCA_034552555.1 of Semaprochilodus insignis. Classification (NCBI taxonomy): domain Eukaryota; kingdom Metazoa; phylum Chordata; class Actinopteri; order Characiformes; family Prochilodontidae; genus Semaprochilodus; species Semaprochilodus insignis. The sequence goes on from CM067474.1 coordinate 62,292,859, forward strand.
TGATTAGGTCCAGAGTTAGGGTTAGGTTTTGGGTTAAGGTTAAGTTTAGTGTTAGGAATAAGGCCAGA
>CM067474.1:62293426-62315413 GCA_034552555.1 Semaprochilodus insignis
CGTAGGGGGCGATATGACCCACACGGTCATTCTGACAGACCGTAATATACTACAGGGAGTGTAGGGGGCGATACGACCCACACGCTCGTTCTGACAGACCGTAATACACTACAGGAAGCGTAGGGGGCGATATGACCCACACGCTCATTCTGACAGACCGTAATATACTACAGGAAGCGTAGGGGGCGATACGACCCACACGGTCATTCTGACAGACCGTCATACGCTACAGGAAGCGTAGGGGGCGATACGACCCACACGGTCATTCTGACAGACTGTAATACACTACAGGAAGCGTAGGGGGCGATACGACCCACACGGTCATTCTGACAGACTGTAATACACTACAGGAAGTGTAGGGGGCGATATGACCCACACGGTCATTCTGACAGACTGTAATACACTACAGGAAGTGTAGGGGGCGATACGACCCACGCGCTCATTCTGACAGACTGTAATACACTACAGGAAGTGTAGGGGGCGATACGACCCGCGCGGTCATTCTGACAGACTGTAATACACTACAGGAAGTGTAGGGGGCGATAAATAGATGTTTTTATATTTGCTGTTTTCCACTTACAGACTCAGGGTTCCAGGCGATGTAGGTGAGCTGCTTGCTGGCCGTGGAGACGAGGTAGAAGAGGAAGATAACAAGAACTATAAGAGGACTGATGACTCTCCACGTGGCCTGCCAGAAGAAGTTGGGCTTGTGTCCGATCATGAACTCGATGTCTTTATTGAACCTGGAACAGAGACAAAACACAGCACCCTAATGACGGCAGTTCAAGGTTGGGTCAGCCATGTTGGTGTTGGTACAGAGCTACAAGGGTAGCGTAGCTGCTAGGTTAGCATGGTGCTAACTGCGTGCCTAAATCATTACACAGTGGGCTCAGACCATTTGGAGGTGTTCAGTGTCTCTAATAGACTGTTTCTGACACCGTATGATCCACTGGTCTATATAAACATGGCCCACAGTACGTTAGCATAGCTAATCACAGTAGCAGTTAATCTAAAGGCCCAGGGTAAATGTGCTAACGCTAACACTAAGAGCTTAAGCTCATTCAGCTCGAACCCTGCACGCAGTGAGAATGCTAGCCACAGGTTTGTAGTTTACTTAGTATAATTAGCATCACAGAGTCACAGTAGATCTCATTTGTAATACCATATCAAGGCAAAGTTCAGCCACCTCGTTATCTCCACTATCTTCTCCATTCGCCTCCAGGTAGAGCTTCATTTAATAGCTCATCTAGGAGATGCTACAGCTATCAGGCTAATTCCTCGTTATCACTGCCTTAATATGCTATTCATTACCCCCATAAAACATCTCTGATGCTTTTTGGCCTGTCTTCATCAACAGCCCAGCCGAGGAGGTGAGTGCTCCTCCTCATATCCCAACCGTAATCGGTTTGATAGCCATTGTTATCAAGAGCTAAGAGCTCCTGCTAAGCTAAGCTGCTGGTTACAGGCCAAAGGAATGGAAACTCAAGCAGGACAGCCACTACACACCTGCCCAAAGAACCACAGGTATCTCCACAATGGCTACTTTACAGGAGAGGCCAAAAACCTCGCTTCACTGTAATGTAAGTCAATGGAACCAGGCGTCTTTCCAAGCGATTTTGGGTCATTTATGTTGGTCCATTCATCATGAGATTTCCATACAGTGTAAACAGCAGCTCATCTGATCAAATGACGCATAAAAGTAAATATTGACCAAGAAATGAAACACCTGGTTTTAATAGGACAGCGGTGATGTGCTAAATCTCAGATTACCAATACAGGTAATAGGAGCTCCATACCGGCCCCCTTCCAGCACTGGGAATAACCTCCCAAACACTTATCATCTCACTGTCCAGGATGAGCTCAGCCCTGTTAGCAGGCTATGCTACATTAGCCGTGTTTACCAAACGTGGAGCTTTATTAATGCACAGGAAACACTTCGATAAGGTCCCCTTGTGCAAACGCTGGAGCATGAATCACGGCGTGGAATCGATAAAGGGTCAATAGAAGCTCAGGCTGGGAAATCAAGGTCACTGTCGTTCAACCAGCCTGATGTACTGAGCTCGGTCTCACTGAGTGACTCTGTGTCCTTTCAGTCCAGGCAGTGTGATGCCCATCTAATGCCAGAACACAATCAGCGTCGTATCAACCCAATACCAGGACCGGCTAATGCAGCCTTAATAAGAAAAGGCATGTATTGGGCCGAACCTGTATAAACGCTTATGTACCCCTGTGTAGGTGCTATGAAGTGGTATGTGTAGGTGCTATGAAGTGTTATGTGTAGGTGCTATGAAGTGTTATGTGTAGGTGCTATGAAGTGGTATGTGTAGGTGCTATGAAGTGGTATGTGTAGGTGCTATGAAGTGGTATGTGTAGGTGCTGTGAAGTGGTATGTGTAGGTGCTATGAAGTGTTATGTGTAGGTTATATGAAGTGTTTTGTGTAGGTGCTATGAAGTGTTATGTGTAGGTGCTGTGAAATGGTATGTGTAGGTTCTATGAAGTGTTTTGTGTAGGTGCTATGAAGTGGTATGTGTAGGTGCTATGAAGTGGTATGTGTAGGTGCTATGAAGTGGTATGTGTAGGTGCGATGAAGTGGTATGTGTAGGTTCTATGAAGTGGTATGTGTAGGTTCTATGAAGTGGTATGTGTAGGTGCTATGAAGTGGTATGTGTAGGTCCTATGAAGTGGTATGTGGAGGTGCTATGAAGGCTACCTTCTTATAATCCTGCTACAGCCCTGTGGTGCGGTTTCTTCACTAGTGCTTGGGCGGTTGTCAGTTGGAGGTTGGGGAACCAGCCTTGTGACCGGAGGGTCGCAAGTTTGATTCCCTAAACCTACAGGACACGACTGAAGTGCCCTTGAGCAAGGCACCTAACCCCCAACTGCTCTCCAGGTGCCGTGGATAGGGCTGCCCACCGCTCCAGGCAAGTGTGCCCACTGCCCCCTAGTGTGGGTGTTTCACTGCATGGATGGGTTAAATGCGGAAGGCAAATTCCTTGGCCAAATGGTTCCAAATCCTAATTCTACCGGGTAACGTTGTCATGTGGCATTATGACTACCTACCTGTTGGCAACTTGGCGAGTTCCTTACAGATATATTGGAACTCAGGAAGGATTCTAGGAAGTTGTGACAACGTAGTGGCAACGTTGTCGATACAATGTCCTAGAATCCCTTATAAGTTCCGTTATAGCTGCCTGGACCAGGTAGTCATGACACCACATGACAACGTTACCCAATAGTGATGTTGTAACAACCTATTGGCAACGTGGTCACAGTGTTGTCACAGTGTAACGATCTAATTAGTGCTCTCCAGAACTAAATAATGGAACACATCATTGAATATCAGTGACAGAAACAATAAACTCCAATAAAGCTCCTATCTAGAACCTATAGGAATCAAATGCTGCCATCGTACACTGACTCACTATTACAGTTTTAAGGGGTCATTCAGGCTTGTCAGAGTGTTTACTGTGCATTACTACAACCAAGAGATCTTCAGCCAGGTGCTAACACAGGTCATCCAAGACTCCCCCGCATTAGAAGTGTCTAATGTACACTTGATTGAACAAAGAACCTTGAGAACCCTCGATATGTTACTGATTTCAGGCTCACCTGTCTATTCCATAGACATAAGACACAGCCATCATCTCACAGAAGGCGATGATCAGCAAAGGGATGGACCCAGCGAAGCTGTCAAACAGAGCGAGCCAGTATTCGCCGGAGCGCTGGGTGAAGATCAGAGCGATGGCAAAGGAGGCCAGGCAGACGATTCCTGAAATTCAGAGACATCCAGAGAACCTCCTTACCAAGAGTGGCTCACTTAGTTCAAAAGAGCACTTCGATAGGGAAAGCTAACGTCCTTCAGGGAGCCTGCAGAATGAGGCTGACCCCCTACAAGGCCAGGAGACTAACTAAAGGAGACCTCGGGCAGCTCTTACTGTAGCTCCTGATGTAATAAGGCTGGGAATGTAAGGGAGGCTGATGTAGCTGATGTGATGGGAGGTACCTGTTAGAGCCTCCTTAGGCCACTTCTTGGGGAAGATATTGAGGTCCTGTAAAGGCACCACGACCCCTTCTACGCTGCCAAACATGGTGGACAGTCCCAGGCAGAAGAGCATGATGAAGAACAGCACTGACCAGAGCGGAGAGATGGGCATCTTGGTGATGGCCTCTGTGAACACGATGAAGGCCAGGCCGGTACCCTCCACTCCCTGAAAGCCAAACAAGCAAGGGTCACTCTGGTTATAGGTTCATACACCCAACAAAAAAACGGACATGAGCAACCAGAACGACGGCTTCTGAGGCAAGCAAGGGCTGATGGCCATATCGTACATACATACCGGGTCTTCAAGCTACAGTGACATGAGTAAACCAGATCTTGATCTGGGCAGCAGGGATGGGAAGGCAAGTAAAGGGGTCCCACCTGGCTGAGCAGAACCTGTATGTCGCAGGTTTTCAGGTCAAGGCTCTGAATGATCTCAGGCGCTGTGCTATTGAGAGTCTGCAGGGCTTCAGTGTAGTTGCTCTCTATGATGTTTCCTTCAGGAAGCTCAAACGCGTTCAGGAGGGTCAGGATGTTCCTGTTTAGGAAGACAGGAAGAGGCATGGGTACGTTTAGAGGGTACTTGTCTATCACACAATGGCCAGCTCTTCTGGTGACCTCACAACGTCCGAGCAGAGTCCCTGAGGTGTACAGAGGCACAGCAACCCCTCTACAGCAGGGTTTCCTAACCCTGGTCCTGGAGGCACCCTGCTGTCCGCATCTTAGTGGATTCCAGGATCATGTTTGAGAAACACTGCCCCCCCAAAACATCCCCCCCACCCCAGTCTCTCAGTCGTAGATGCCAGGGAGGGTGCCAGATTTCCAGATCTAAATACGTACCCATTGAGGCACTCGTCGAACCTCTCCGTGGCTCGGAAGCCAATGATGGAGTAGATCACTATGGCGGCGTAGATGGAGGTGAGCCCGTTGATTATGGAGATGATCACGGCGTCCTGCTCGCAGTTATTACTGCAAAACACAGTCATCAGTTTACACTCTGCTTAGATGTCGTCGACACATGCGTCCACGCTTACATGCTGTAGAACTTCACTTACTGGATGGGGTTGTAGCTGGAGAAGGCAATCAGTCCTCCAAAGGCTAGAGAGAAGGAGTAGAACACCTGAGCTCCAGCGTCCAGCCATGTAGATGGATTCATCAGCTCATTTAACTACATGGGACCGAAAGAACAGGGACACGTTTCACCACAAATGCTTTCAAGCAAGACTCCAGCCAATAACCTTCGATTTACACCATGAGAATACACAAATATTCCAGGTCATTTGGTGGAAATTGGCCCTGACCATGGTCCATCGAGCTGAATTGAATTGAATTGAATTGAATTGAATTGAATTGAATTGAATTGAATTGAACTGAATGGAACTGAACTGAATTGAATTTAACTGAATTGAATTTAACTGAATTATATCCACGGCACCTGGAGAGCAGTTGGGGGTCAGGTGCCTTGCTCAAGGGCACTTCAGTCGTTACTATCAATTCAGGGAATCGACCCTCCGGTCACAAGGCTAGTTCCCTAACATCCACCCCACGACTGCTTTTCTTTGAAAGTCAGTCTTAAAGTTCTAATGCTAGTAGCTTCATTCTTGTCCCCATCAGCCATTTTGGTTAGTCGTTTTGGGCAACTCAAGGGCCAGTGCTCATAAAGATTCTCAGAGGTTGATCAAAGATCAGGCTCTGGTCTAGCTGATATTGAGCTCAGGTACCATATGCTACTGCGGGACCCCTAAAGCCTCTAGATCTTCATAGTAGGTCTATTTTCTAGTAGGCATGTTTCATAGCATGTCTGTTTTCGGGCGGGAAACAAGGGTTAAATGTCCTATGGATAACGGTCCAGTCAAGTAGACACAGCTAAGCAAGTCCTTGTTGGCCAGGTGACTAACATCATTAGGTCATTTGCTGGCCAGGAGTCCATCCTTAAGCATGTAAACAAGGAGCAGTGCCCCTTCAACAGCAGTATGGCATGCAGAGCTGGTCTGATCTGGACGTATTGGGTCCTGAAGGCAATGCCTTTGTCTTTGAAGACTTCTGTAACACTCACGTCTGGAGTGAAGAGGAACTTTATCCCACTGATGGATCCTTTGAGGGTCAGCCCTCGGATCAGGAAGATGGTGAGAACCACATAGGGAAGAGTGGAGGTAATGTACACAGCCTGTGAAGTGAAGAGAAGCATGTTTAGAAATACCAGTGTCTTTACCACGGGCTGAGTCATGCTCAACTTTGTACCCCATGACCAAGCTCTCTTGAGGAATGCCAGATTGCTGCCCACACTCGCTTTATGGCATGGAAGTTGTTCTTATGTAAGATAAAGGATGTAAATGAAATGCCTGACCATAAAACAAAGTTTGACTTTGACCCAAGCCCAACCTCGCTCATGGGTCACAGCGGGTAGGGTCTTCTTACCTTGCCTGTGGTTTCAATGCCTCGGATACAGCAGACCCAGAGAAGCATCCAAGCCGCAATCAGACACAGCACCATCGGCCACTGCAGCCCGCCTGAATCCCCAATCTTAGCCGTAGCGTTCAGGGTCTCCCTGTACCAGAAGTAGTCCACAGGCGAGCTGCGGGCGCACTCTGACACAAACCCTGTTAGCAGAGAGATCCATCAGACCTTTTACTCAACGGCTCTGATTCTTGCTAAAGAACTTGCTTGCCACGTCGGATACCCTAGTTCACTGTTGCTCAGAGTACATGGGACTCCAGGATAGAAGGAATGAAGGTGCTAATGTCTCTTGCTCCAGGTTGCAGTACTGCCTACAGGCCACGTGACAGAGCAGTTAAAGCTACTTGTTGATTACTGAGAAGGGAAGCTCATGATCTGTACCTGTCCTGTTGTCATTAATGGGACACTGGCTCCAGGGGAGGGGGTCCTGGAAGGAGTTGAAGAAGTACCACATGACCCAGGCGATGATGGTGTTGTAGTACATGCCCACCATATAGGACACGAGCATGGATGCTACACCTGTGGAGGAAATACAAATCTTCTATAATGAGGAAATGTCCAGGACCTTCAGCTTGCCTTTCAAACGGTTGATCTTCTAATACACAATCACGGAGAGAGTCTACCTGACCCTGAAGACCAAGACTTTCCGACTCCCGGAACGCTGATCTTTCATGGCGTGAGCCTTAATTCGATTGTGTTATGAGTATGGGAAGCACAGTACCAAAAGAGACTCAACCTGTAGGTCCTTGGTTCCAAACCTTACTTCAGGTTCAACCTTCTGAACCCAGAACTGGTGCTTTTATTCCATACTAGCTCCAAACACAGTCAGAGTCAAGAGTCCTTAAACCACGCCTTCAGTTTGAGGCTCCTGGCCTTCAGTTTGGCCAATTCCAACCATGCTGTGTGACCCAGTGCAACCTGCTCAATGCTCTAGCAGTCTACCAACTCGGAATCACCTTAGAAGTTACCTTCAGAGGTTTTAACAGTGATCCTACTATACAATTAACCTAGATCACGCCGGGTACCAGAACGGAATGATCCAGATAGCAACTGATTATAGCAGGACACTAGCACCGGTGTAGTGGATCCTGGAAGGAGCTACCATAAGACCCAAACCAGTCTTCAGATTGCCACACAGAACTCTAGTAAAACACTGGTTGTCAAGTAGGCAACCAGGACTGGGTCCACCTGACCCATCGTACCAAGGTTGGGGAACTTGTATGGTGCATGCCTCAAGTAGTACCTTGACCCAAACCACAACATGCTAGCAGGTTCTAGCTAGTACACAATTCTACTTTTCTTGTAATTTTGTGAAATCTGGGTCCATCAAAACAGCAGACGGTAAAGGTTGCTTGAGTCGTAGGAGCACCATTACCCTAGCACAAACTACAAGAAGGTTCTCCCATCAGGTTCTCGATATAGACATCCAAAGATTTGCAATTGTACTGATTCCGGCCATGAAACTCACCAACTCCCATTAGGTAAGGGTTGATGGACCTCCAGACTCCAACACTGCCCTTCCTCAGCCTCTGTCCGATGGCAAACTCCAGATGCAGCAGAGGAATCCCCTCCAGAACCAGGAGAAGCAGGAACGGGATCATGAAGGCGCCTGCACACACAGATAAGATGGAATCCGTTGGTTTCAGAGTTTCCTCAAGCCGCTCTTTTAAGCTTCTTCCATGGTGTAGATACCTTCAGAGATGGAGCATCGTTGTTACTCGCTCATGGTTTTAGAGAAATGGAGAAGTCGTGTGGAAAATACAGATTATAAACCTTAAATGGAAGTTGGAGATGTTTTATTATGGTCTGAATTTGATGAAAAGATAATATACAGTCTAGATTTACATTTTGGCAGTTGTGTTTCTGTTGAGAGTAAACAAAGAGCAGCCTTTAGAAACAGACGGCAAATATTAATTATCGCTGCTTTTATAAAATAATTTAAGTTTTTGTTGTTTTTTCTCTTTTTCTTTGTGTTTTTTTACATTTTACATTTATAAACCTCATGATGTGTGACCCAAAAAAAAGACCAAAATCACTTTTAATTTTTTTCCTTACATTAAAATTTTACTAACATTTTATTTACAATAAAAGCTTTTCATATAAAGTTATCACTTTGGAGATACAAGGTTTTGTTCTAATAGCAGTGTTGAGTAATTCTGTAATTATTATGTAAGTATTATGTTGTTATTTTTAAATAGTACCTTAAATCACCTTTTCATATGTGAATTAAAAACAAAATTATATATATATAGAAATGAGGGCTCGTAATGCAAGCCGCGTGAGTGGAGCGTTTTCGTCGGGCTCCCGCTTCCATCGAGCGTCGTTTACCTGTATTTTAAAAATTCAGAAGCTAAACTTCCCATTGTGCCGCAGGGCGCGCCGCAGCAGAGGATAAACCTGGCGGCGGCACCGGATTAAGAGATGGCGGCGCTGCCTCTGCGGACCAGTCTAACTTGGCGCAGGATGTGACTGACAAGATTAGCGCCTTGCTCGGTGAGAAATTCGACCACTTCCAGTCGGCTCTCGACTCCATCACAGAGGCCGAGGGTCGCCTAAAAACCCGCTCACGTCCGGTGCTCATTAAACTTCCTAACTATGGAGACAAGCGCAAAATCCTCCAGGCAACGAGAAAGAAGGGTCAACAAGGCATCTCTACCACACAAGGTGTGAAAGAGGCTCCACGTGCATTTAACGAAGTCCGCGGTCACCTCATTCGGAGGGAAATCGGATTCACGATGCTTCAGCTACAGCGGAAACAGATACTCGTTCATCAGCACAGGAGAAGCTAAAGCCTTTCTGGAAGGACTGAGATGACTGAATCAGCAGTTTCACCAGTACCGCAGCGGGTGTGATCTGAGGCCACGTGCCCGCTGTTTGAACTCGCTGTAGGGATTCTACTGGACGTTGAACTCAGGTATGTCAGGCAGGTGCGCTGCACCTTTATGGTTCTGATGGAGACTGTAAATATTATTTCTTACCGCGGGTTCAGCCTTCAGAGCAACGTTACAGTCTCGGTTTACGTTCTTATGGGGTTGGATTTCTGTCTGTCCGTTGTATTGGCCATCCTCAATGTTTTGCATTTTGCGAGTGCCAGCAAATACTACACATGTCCGATTGAAGCGACTGTATAACAGATTCTGAGTGATCTTAAGATTGTTAGCCTAAACGTTAAGGGCGTTAATCATCCTATTAAACCTTCTTAAAAAAGGAGCGATGTCAAATTGCACTCCTTCAGGAAACCCACTTAACTGATATAGAACATCCCAAATTACAAAGTAGTTGGGTGGGTCAGGTCTTATTCTCTTCCTATGACACTAGGAGCAGAGGAGCAGCCGTTCTGTTACTTTGAGACCTTCCCTTTACTTTAGATCAAGTAGTTACAGGTGATGAGGGACACTGTGCAGTGATTTGAGGCTTCCTGTATGGGGATCATATAGTGACTGGATGTGTCCGAGTCCCCACGATATATGAACCCTCTATTTTTCCGAAACTGCTAGCGGACATTCCAGTGCCGTGCCCTCTTACATTACTAGGTGGAGACTTCAACTGTGTTCCAAATCCCAGGGTTGATCCGTCGCCCCCTAAATGCGGTGTATCATGCGTGTCTTGTCATCCAGAAGTCTTCTAGATAGAAGTAAAGAATGCTGTATAGGTATCAGGTCTTCATCTGACCGTTTACCCACCTTACAGAGACCCCTCCAGTAGGTACTGGTGACCCTCATTACTGTGGTATCCCTCACTGAACAGTGGAATATTTTTATTTCTATAAGACCTCTGAAATTAGTCCTTCTGTAGTGTGGGAGTCAGCAAAGGCCTATCTGAGGGGTGCAGTCATATCATACATACATCAGGAAATACCTTAAAATACCTTAAAATACCTTAAAATTGGAAGGGGAACTTCCGAAGTCGGCCCCTTCTAAGTTTCTAATCCGAGAACTAAGCGCTAATCGATCAGCACCAGGTCAGCTCCTGACTAGCGAAGATGATTCTTCAATTTTTTTTGCTAACCATCGGCTGTTTGAATCCGGACACAAACCAGGTCGTCTTCTCGGCCGTCTGGCTCAAACAAAAAAGGGTGGACCACCATGGGAATAAGCACATAAACGAGACGATGAAGGAGGAGACAAGACAAGGCCATTTCTAGACAAGGTGAAGCTTCCCTCTCTCGCCCCGGAGGAAGAACTTTCAGACCTCTGTAGGCCCATCTCCGAAGGGGAGGTTCTTGGGACCAAAGCTACTCTCCGGGCCCTGATGGCTACTCTCCGGAATTTTATAAAAATATGGGTACGCATATTGTTGGCCCACTTCCGGGAGATGTATGTAAAGGTCAACTCCTACCTTCGGCAAGTATCGCTAATGCGCCGCTTATTCTTAAAAAGGCAAGCCTGATTTACACAGCTCTTAGAGACCCATCAGCCTTACTGGAGTTGACATTAACTCGCTCTCAAAGCTTCTTGCTGCAAGGCTTGAGGAGGTCCTGCCTAACCTGATGAACTCTGACAGAACTGGCTTTTTACAAAAACGTTATTCCATTTCAAATATAAGAAGGCTTTTAAAAGTAATTCAGGACACTGAGCAGACTCGGGCCGAGGCGGTTACCGTCTCTAGACGCAGGAAAGGCTTTTGAGAGGATTAGTTTGAGGCTCTGCGGAGATTTGTTTACAGGGTACCTTTCCACAATGGATTCAGATTATTTATCATTCACCTTCCGGATGCGTTATAACTAACGGCGTGCGGTCTGATCCCTTCCCTCTGGCCAGGGGAACGAGACGAGTCCAACCTTAGTGAGCACGTGAAGTTTTGTGGCTCTCGGGCGAAAGAAGCAGCAGGGTTTGGTTTGGGACAGAAATGAATGGGACTCTATGGGAGGAACGAGGGATGAATAAGCGACACATAGAGGAGTGCGGGTCCTTATAGCTGTACATTAGAGCTTGGGTACCTGCCTTAGGTGAGTACATGAAGTCTGGAGACCGTGAGGCAAAGGAAACACCGTTTTCGGCCCTAGCCAAAAGCTTTCTTTAGCCCTTCAGCGTTGGCAGAACCTCCCTCTTTCGCTTCTGGGCAGAATGAGTTTGATGAAGATGAATGTTCTCCCCTGCCTGCTGTACCCCCTTCAGATGCTCCCCCTGCTGGTGCCTAGACGAATAGCCACGTACATGGAGCGAACACTGTCATGGTTTATATGGCGGGGCAAAAAACCCAGACTGAAAAACCCAGACTGAAATTTAAGACTTTACAGGCACCGTCTGATAGGGGTGCCCTTGCTGTGCCACCTACAGTTATTCTACAGCTGGGCCTGTCATGCTAGAATTATACGGGAATGGTTTCAGAACTCGCTGGACTCTGTGGACGCCTGGGCCCGTTCTCCGTTTCCGTTATGAAGTCTTATTGCATGTGACCGTAATCTTACTAATTCAGTTCTTAGAGAGAACCCTGTACCGTACAGGTCTACTGAAGTGTGGTGGCAGGTTTGCTGACTCCTGTATGTAGGAACCCAGAATTTCCCCCCGGTGTAAAGTCCAGGCTTATAGGTCAGTGGCATTCTGAAGGTATACGGGTGACGGGGGACCTCGTGCATGATAATCCTGTAACGTCATTTCAAGAAGTGCAAATACAGTTTGATATTTCAAAGCAAGATCCGTCACTATATCACAGCAACATTGAAATCATCTCTGGACACCCCGTCCGATAGCGAGGTGGAAAAGTTTCTAGTTAACACAAAGAATGCTGCTCAAATATCCAAATTTTACTCATTCCTACGTTCCCAAGGTTCTCGAGGACCTGGGAAAGGACCTGGGTACCATGTACATAGATGATGACTGGCGGGAAGCCATGGAGTCTGTGAGGGGGACTAAGGGAAACACTACACAGATTACAGTCTCACTGTCTCATGCAGATCACAAGTTGCTTGACAAACTCTTACTCCTGGCCAGGAAATGTGTCCTTAATACCTGGATAGGAGAAACGCCCCCTTCTGGTACTCAGTGGTATAGGGGAGTATTCAGGATACTGCCTCATGAAGGACTCGCTGCAGTGGTTTGTTGTTTATAGAACATTGGAGGGGAAATGTTGTATATGTTTTTGTGCTTGGATGTGGTCACAATACATTGTAATAGAATTGTAATTTCTAAAAAATAATAAAATTTATAGACAAATAAATGGTTACATTTCTATTTGTTTTCTTTTTGAAGTTTAAGATAAGTTTGAATGTTATTAATATTGAAAAAAAATTATATATATATATATATTTTAATATTAATAACAATATATGATTATATATTATATAACAATAAATAATATTCTTTTATATAAGATATATAAGGACTGGTTATACGATAAGCACTGGTGGTATTTCCATTGTTGTTCTATTTGAAGTTTAATTTGAGGGCTTCTACATGAATGGACCCACAGAATCTCATTCTATTGACATTTACATTTATGGCATTTAGCTGACGCTCTTATCCAAAGCGACTTACAAGGTCATTCATATTACAGGTAGGCCAATGTAGTGTTAGGAGTCTTGCCCAAGGACTCTTATTGGTGTAGCACAGCATAGTCACCCAGACCCGGGAATCGAACCCCCATCTCCCACATGGGGCGGTAGCTCCCTCGAGGTTAGTGGTGTTATCCGCTGAGCCACACCAACCGGCCCGGTTTTGACTGGTATTGACTGGTCCTGTGACGCTGGCCTTCAGGAGGTGCAGCTTTATCGTCTCGGTGATCTGCTGAACGCTGGGGTTTCAGCCTGGCGGGATGTGGTCTATCTGATGGAGGTTTCTATGGCTGTTGATAAGCCTGGTGAATGAGGGAGTTGATTAGTGATTAACCAGCGTTACTCTATCATCGGGCCGATCGGCTGATGGGTAAAACCGGGTTCAGCACCTCCATCCTCGCTGGTGGAGCTCTAGCCTCAGTTACCTCAGCTTCAGACTCACTGTCAGTGATGTACACACATACAAACAGACCAACAGCGGGTCCGGTTCTGAGAGCGTGTCTGTGAGCCCGGTGGCTGAGGAAGCAGCGAGTATCTCTCAGATGGAGCCAGATAGGGTTCTGTAAACAAGCAGTAAACCGGTCCCGCTATCTGCTAGCGTGGCCTTGGATTATTAATCTCTCCCTCTCTCAGCATCGCAGGTGAAAGTCCAGTTAGTGATAGCAGCACCTGGCGACAGGTGAGACGTCACATGATCACCTGACGTCAACTTGGTCTTCCACATGGGGGGAGGAGCTTGTTCCGGTGTTGGTGTACCAGTTTTATTGTTTGTGCAGACTCATAACTGTTAATTAATTACCCAAACCATAACACGTCTCCAAGCACGTGGAGGTGTTCAGTGACCGCTAATAGACCTGATTCTGTGGTTCTCATACTCTCATAACATTATCAGATTAGTTCTAGATATTTCCACATCTCGCTTTATCTGGAGAAAGAGCAGATCATATCTTTCAGGAATAAATCTGATTATTTCCAGAAAGAATGAAGATAAATCTGATTATTTCCAGAAATAACGAAGATAAATCTGATTATTTCCAGAAAGAATGAAAAAAAATCTGATTATTTACAGAAATAATGAAGATAAACTAGATTATTTACAGAAATAACGAAGATAAACTGATTATTTACAGAAAGAATGAAGAAAAATCTGATTATTTCCAGAAAGAATGAAGATAAATCTGATTATTTCCAGAAAGAATGAAGAAAAATCTGATTATTTCCAGAAAGAATGAAGAAAAATCTGATTATTTCCAGAAAGAATGAAGAAAAATCTGATTATTTCTTGAAATAATGAAGATAAATCTGATTATTTCCAGAAAGAATGAAGATAAATCTGATTATTTCCAGAAAGAATGAAGAAAAATCTGATTATTTACAGAAATAATGAAGATAAACTAGATTATTTTCAGAGGTACTGAAGATATATTTGTTTATTTCTAGAGATAATGTATAAATGATCTGTGTTATGGTATAATGAAGTGTAATATAGGAAGTTTGTCTCTTGGGTTAATGTGGTGTGGCAGTAATAAATATTTTGTTTAGTTTATAAATTTATACTTAACAGATTTTAACTAGAGAATTTCACACAGCTTGGTTATGCTATGGTATCCCAGGTGGTTGCTAGGATGTTGCTTGGTGGTTACTGTAGTATCTTATATAGATGCTAGAGTACTTTTATTATCCTAGTTTAGTGCAGTACACAAACTTATGCCCACAGAATTCCGCCTTTCCCTTCTCTCTGAACCACCACTTAATGTCCAAACAGAAAGCTGTGTACTAGTGCAACATTCCTGGGCAGACCCAGCATTCCGAAGCTGGACATCTTGAAACTGCAGGAGGTGTTAGTGGACGAAAGCAATGGTGGGCAACAGTAGTGCTGCACGATCACTAACCATGTGCCCCCTTAACAGGCTGACTGCAATAGAACACGTTCCCCTTCTCAGGTTCTTCCAGCGGCACAGTATCTCCTACCACCAGGTGGTAGCAGTGAGTCTGAGCTGGCCTCAGTGATGGTGGAGTAGGAACAGGCCAGTTTATGAACATCCAGTGACCTCCCATTCCAGGGTTCTCACAACCCACCCACCCCACCCCAGCCCACCCTCGCTCTGCAGCATAAACAATACGAATACTTCATCACCACTGAAAACGTGCACCCTGAGCTGGGTTCCAGCAGAATGAGACACGCCCCTTAAATAAGTCAGCTTTCAAGTTAACCTGAGGTCAGTTAGCAGGAGCCGGGGCCTGATGGAGGAACCGCTCCGACCGACTGTGCTAATGATGGCTGGAATTTCCTCTTTAGGCTATTTTATAGATCGTTCTGCTTGTTTATTTATAGTTTCAGAAATGAGCGCAGTATAGTTTAATGCTAGCCGTCATTTCCTGCCCACTAAAAGACAAAGTGCTCCATTAGCGACTGCAGCACAGCAGGCTAATGCTATTCAGCATGGAGACGTCCATGATGGCTCATATAAAGAGAGTTAATGGTTATCCAGAGTTCCCTTTAGGCTTATTCCAGCTCATTGACGCCATCTCTCGCCTCCTCCTCAGACCTTCAGGAACTCATAAAACCGCAGCCAGTCTGGAGGCTGAAGCATCGCTCGGCCTTCTCCAGGAAGAGCAGCAGATTATTACATCTCACCATAACAGCGGGAGCGGAGAGCGATGAAGAGCTCCACAGTAATGACCAGCCAGTAATGACCAGTCAGTAAACACCACTCAGTAATGACCAGCCAGTAAAGACCAGTCAGTAATGACCAGTCAGTAATGACCAGTCGGTAATGATCAGTCAGTAATGACCAGTCAGTAATGATCAGTCAGTAATGGCCAGTCAGCAAAGACCAGTCAGTAATGACCAGTCAGTAATGACCAGTCGGTAATGACCAGTCGGTAATGATCAGTCGGTAACGATCAGTCAGTAACGATCAGTCGGTAATGGCCAGTCAGTAATGGCCAGTCAGTTACAGCCAGTCGGTAATGACCAGACAGTAATGGCCAGTCAGTTACAGCCAGTCAGTAATGACCAGTGGGTAATGATCAGTCAGTAATGACCAGTCGGTAATGGCCAGTCAGTAATGGCCAGTCAGTTACAGTCAGTCGGTAATGACCAGTCAGTAATGACCAGTGGGTAATGACCAGTCAGTAATGACCAGTGGGTAATGATCAGTCAGTAATGACCAGTCGGTAATGGCCAGTCAGTAATGGCCAGTCAGTTACAGCCAGTCGGTAATGACCAGTCAGTAATGGCCAGTCAGTTACAGCCAGTCAGTTATAACCAGTCAGTAATGACCAGTGGGTAATGATCAGTCAGTAATGACCAGTCAGTATTGGCCAGCCGGTAATGACCAGTCAGTAATGACCAGTCAGTAATGATCAGTCAGTAATGACCAGCCAGTAATGACCACTCAGTATTGGCCAGCCGGTAATGACCAGTCAGTAATGACCAGTCGGTAATGGCCAGGCAGTAATGACCAGTCAGTAAGGACCAGTCTGTAATGACCAGTCAGTAATGACCAGTCAGTAATGATCAGTCAGTAATGATCAGTCAGTAATGACCAGTCAGTAATGCTCAGTTGGTAACAACCAGTCGGTAATGATCAGTCAGTAATGATCAGTTGGTAATGACCAGTCAGTAAGGACCAGTCTGTAATGACCAGTCAGTATTGGCCAGCCGGTAATGACCAGTCAGTAATGACCAGTCAGTAATGACCAGCCAGTAATGACCACTCAGTATTGGCCAGCCGGTAATGACCAGTCAGTAATGACCAGTCGGTAATGGCCAGGCAGTAATGACCAGTCAGTAAGGACCAGTCTGTAATGACCAGTCAGTAATGACCAGTCAGTAATGACCAGTCAGTAACGACCAGTCGGTAATGATCAGTCAGTAATGACCAGTCAGTAATGATCAGTTGGTAACGACCAGTCGGTAATGATCAGTCAGTAATGATCAGTTGGTAACGACCAGTCGGTAATGAACAGTCAGTAATGATCAGTTGGTAATGACCAGTCGGTAAGGACCAGTCAGTACTGGCCAGTCGGTAATGAACAGTCAGTAATGATCAGTTGGTAATGAACAGTCGGTATATTTAAAAATGAATATTTAAAATGAATATTTCTTATTTTTCTACATCTGCTGAGTCCCAGATGTCATTTTCCATTCTGTCAAAGTTGTGTGATGAACTTCCGGTTAAAGCTGGAATGTAGTTTTTATGAGGGGAAGTGAAAGGAAGTTACAGCCTTCTTTATCTTTTATTGACTCTAAAATAATTCATTAATTTTTGAAAGATAATCACGACCTGTGCAGACATGTAGCCAGCAGATCCATATGCTCTCCTCAGCTGACCTGCCTAATTAGTCCCAACGAGTCAGTTAAGTTTTAATGAGTCAGAGTTCACTCAACAACCATAGTCTCTTCAGTGCAGCTGGCTGAGGATCTGAACATAATGACCTGAAGCAGGACAAGACCATAGCCAGGTATTAAAGCGCCTCCAGCTCTCAGTTCACACTGCCTGGAAGGATGTGGAGGTTCAGGGGAACGGTGGATTCTCTCAGCTCATATTCGGGTCAGAAATGCAAAGCAAAACCCCCAAAGCACCGTTGTGTGCAGAATGTGAGGAATGTTGTCATGGGGTGGATCTCTGATGCAGCCAGAGGCTAAGGAAACACTGCATGGCTAGATGGAAGAATGGATCCCACTAAATACCAGCAAGGTGTAGCAGCAAACGAGACACAGGGGGTTGAGGAACCATCCGAGGGTCTCTTTCTCTGAACACCCTGAGAACCAGTTAAACCGGGAGCATTCTACAGGACAGTCACTAACACGGGGATCACCACCTCCTATGTCCGTAGAGGAATTAGAGGATCTGCTGCTTGTTCCTCCTCTGGTTGTAAAGGAGTGAGGGACATCCTCAGTCCTCCAGCTGCTCCGCCATGTTCCCCCACGTCTTTATACTCGGCCTGTTGTTTATTGCTGTAAGAGCTTTTGTGCTCCGCTGCTCTCTCACCATCCTGATGCACGTTTGTTCGGGCTGCAACCATGACAACGGAGCTCTGATTGGTCAGCCTGATTTTAAGGCATCTGTTTGTCTCCAATTAACGTTGTACACAGTGTCACCGTCCGTCAGTTTCAGACTCGGTATGAATGACAGTATCGATATACGAGCGTTAATGTTTTATTCTTAGGCTTTAAGAGAACATCCACCCTGTACGCTACTGTAGGGGTAAATATCATATATGTCTATACTGTATGTTTATGTGTATGTAGGGTATATACTGTAATGAAGTTCCAGTCTTTCTTGTTTGGGTTTTTAATAGAGCTAATTTTATTTAACTTCTTTATCTCTGTATATTACTTTATACCCTCACTGTCCAATGAAAAATTGATTTTTGCTTTTCTGCATCATTTGATCACAGCAGCTGCTGTTTACACTGTGTGAACATTTCATGATGAAGGGACCAACAGAAATGACCCAAAACGGCTTGGTAAAAAGTCTGGTTCCATTGACTTGCACTGGAATTAAACAAGGTTTAATATACAAGGTTATATAGACAGTCACAATATTCTATTCTATTCTATTCTATTCTATTCTATTCTATTCTATTCTATTCTATTCTATTCTATTCTATTTAATGTCAGATGCTGTATCTTTATATTATCTCGTTGTTTCCTGTTAGCAGACAGTTGTTAAAGCATTTCATTACTAGCGGTACTGTGTCTGACAGATTTGATATGATATTATGTGTTCCTAAGGGACGAGCAGGTGAAAATTCCTTCAACAACACTGGAACGACCCTGAGCTGGCTACTAAACTCTCTGCATTAATACTTAATACAGTATTACCAAGTACACTACTGCACACTACTATACTACTAATACTAAACTTCTGATATTGTGGAACCAGAAGGGTTCTGTAGGGAAAAGCAGGTGAAAATTCCTTAAACAACACTGGAACAACCCCGAGCTGGCTACTGAAGTGTCTGTGTCACTACCTAGCAGCCTTAGCAGTGTTTGTTTTTAGGGTGAAGTCGCTGTACATTAACAGCAGCAGCACATTTGCTGTGTTGACTCTTCTTCACTTCCAAGACCAATAAAATTGTCCAAAGTTGGTTGTTGGACAAACCTCTGCATGCAATAGTAAAAGCTCACATGTAGGTTCTAGATACTAAATAAAATATCTATATGTGTGTTCTAGACATGGAGACCCCTGGTTCCCATCACCACCACCAGCACCACCACTGTACAGACCATCTAAACCATCTCACCCCAAACCCACACTCTGTATTAGCCCCCGTTAATACAGTAATATGAAGGTTAGTACTGAGGAGGACTCAGCTCCTCGATAGTCCTACCTCCTCCATGGCTCTGACAGAGGTAGGGGAATCTCCAGACGTTCCCCAGTCCCACGCAGAAGCCCACACAGGTCAGCATGTACTGGGCTTTGTTGTCCCACTGCGGCCGGTCTCCAGCCTGGAGCTCCTCCATCTTCTCCAGCTCCGCATGGGAGGGGATGCGCTCCTCCAGGCCGGGGTTAGGCAGCTTCAGCTTCAGCTTCATCCTGAGGGCAGAGGAACCGTGTCTGTGTCTGCAGAATGGTCTCCCGCAGTTAAAGCAGGTCCCGATAGTGACCTTTAGCACTGAGGAACAGCCTCCCACATGTACTCGCACTGAGAATCTCCATACTGTCAGCATTAATGGGGAAATCACCCGGCAGTGTGACTACCCCAACCAATCAGCCAGCTGCTATAAACACAGAGTCTGCAGAAATATAGTTTTCAGGATGTACCTTTTAAAAATAAAAAAAATATTATGGTAAAACAAAAGTTTATTTCCCATCAACATTCGTGTATTATTCAGAATACATATGACCCTCTGACTTCTATGCTTTAGGACACATTAGCTGCAGTAAAGCTCAAGACAACTAGCACTCAAACTGCACAGAACACTATACCCTTTAATATCTTTAGGATTTCATCATCTAAACATAGTTATCAAATCTAAATCTAGTTATTCCCAGTAATGTATTTGAGTGTGTACATGTTTATATTACAGAAAAATATACTTAACTCAAGCGCATTTTAGTTACTGTATAAACCAGTAAGGGAGTTTTGGACCCTCGGGATTCATAAAACATCTGGCCTGATTCACTGGGATACGAGGAGGAAATAGGGCTGCATTAACATGTTTACAGAATTCACAGTGAAGCATTTACACACCTAGTCAGCTTTTAAAGCTTAGAGCACTGTGACCCTCCAAACCACAAGCATCAATGATTAATAGATCATCAGTATGTGATTATGGTACACAAGTGTACACTACACACTGGCATACACACTGGCATGCACAACTACCCGCTACAGTATTATTACACAGTACTATACACTACTACACACAACTACACTCTACAGTACATTACTACACAGTACTATACACTACTACACACAACTACACTCTACAGTACATTATTACACAGTACTATACACTACTACACACAACTACACTCTACAGTACATACAGTACATTATTACACAGTACTACACACAGTACTATACACTACTACACACAACTACACTCTACAGTACACTACAGTACATTATTACACAGTACTATACACTACTACACACAACTACACTCTACAGTACACTACAGTACATTATTACACAGTACTATACACTACTACACACAACTACACTCTACAGTACATTATTACACAGTACTACACACAGTACTATACACTACTACACACAACTATACTCTACAGTACATTATTACACAGTACTATACACTACTACACACTACTACACTCTACAGTACACTACAGTACATTATTACACAGTACTATACACTACTACACACAACTACACTACTATACTGGATACCACAGCACACTACTTTATACTACTATACCTGATGCTGCCCTGCACAGTTGCATGTTATTGTACACTACAGTATATTACAATGCGCAACTGTATTCTACTGGTCACTACAGTACACTACTGTACACTGTTACACTATACTATACACTACTACACACAACTACACTCTACTGTACACTACAGTACACTGTTACACAATACTATACACTACTACACACTACTACACAGAACTATACTCTATGAGACATTACACTACAGGACAGTACTACACGCTACTATACTCTACTGGATACTACAAT
Organism: Semaprochilodus insignis; assembly: GCA_034552555.1. Taxonomy (NCBI): domain Eukaryota; kingdom Metazoa; phylum Chordata; class Actinopteri; order Characiformes; family Prochilodontidae; genus Semaprochilodus; species Semaprochilodus insignis. The sequence continues at coordinate 62,314,585 of CM067474.1, forward strand.
ACACTACACTACTATACTTTACTGTATACTACAGTATACAGTATAGTGTACTACAGTACACTATTTCACACTACTAGACTGTACTGGACACTACAACATGCTACTATACCATACAATATACCACTACACTCTACAATTATATGCACTAATACACACAACATAAGTCTACTGGACATAATTGCACACTACCACATACTACTCCACTGGACACTGGACAAATACACAGTACCGTACAATTCTTCACACTACTATACACTTCTGTACTGGATACTACAGGACACTACTACATACTACTGTACTACACTGGACACTACAGTACACTACTACATACTACTATACTCTACTGGACACACAGTACACTAGTACTATACTGGACACATAGTACACTACTATACTGGACATTACAGTACACTACTACATACTACTGTACTATACTGGACACTACAGTACACTACTACATACTACTATACTCTACTGGACACACAGTACACTACTATACTGGACATTACAGTACACTACTACATACTACTATACTCTACTGGACACTACTGCACACTACTACAATCCGCTATACTATACTGATCACTACTGCATACTTCTATACTGGACTTTACAGTACACTACTACATACTACTATACTCTATTGGACACCACTGTACACTACTACACACCACTATACTATACTGATCACTACTGCACACTACTATACTGGACATTACAGTACCCTACTACATACTACTGTACTCTACTGGACACTACTGCACACTACTATACTGGACATTACAGTACCCTACTACATACTACTATACTCTACTGGACACTACTGCAC
>CM067474.1:62330363-62345363 GCA_034552555.1 Semaprochilodus insignis
TCCCCCCCGGCTCTGTAGTCTCCTCCCTCCTCCGTGTTTGTGTGGTTCCCGCTCTGCTATTTGGGGGAGGAGGCTGAGGCTGCTGTAATTGTGTGTTTCAGTAAGGTCTCTACAGTAAAATATAGGTCAGAGTTTCTCCCAGCATGCTTCACTGCGGGTCACGCTGCTGCGGCTCCCTCTGACCTGTAGTTTACACAGTTCAACTCGCAGAACCAAACTGCCCCGTCCAGTCACGCGGAACGCTGGTCCGTGTACGACACGGAGACTCTGATGTCTAATAGACCTGTGAGTTAACATCTGCACTGTACTCACAGGGTATATACCACGTATCCTACTGTACGTCCACTCATGGACTGTATATATGATATATACACTTACTGAATGTATGATACCTGGTATATATATTTACTGTATATCTATTAATCTATTATAAATCAAATATACACACTTACTGACTCCATTATATACAATATATACACTCATTGATGCTCTCATGATATATACACTTATTTGCTGTATATGCGGTATATAGGATATACACTAATTGACTGTGTGTATATTTGTACACTTATTTAATCTATTATATATGATATAAACACTGATTTACAGTATGGTATATAATAATATACACACTTTTTGACTGTATATGTGGTATATAGGATATACACTAATTTAGTGCATTTGATAAATATATATATACACACTAACTAACTGTATATATGCTGTATTAGACAGTTATATGCTCTTATAGACTGTATATATCGCTGATTGATAGAAGCTGATTGGCTGTGTGTATGATACACGGTATATGATATATACACTTACTGACTGTGTGATATATGATATATACCTTTACTGAGCGTATGTACATATATAGGATATACACTTACAAACTCTATATGACATATACGCTGTGAGGTAAAATAGTCCCCCAAAGAAAACTTAGTATTTCCAGGTTTTCCAGATTTTCCATCATCAACATTCCATATAACACTCAGAAGACACGTGTAGGTTCACTGGTGGTTCTAGATAGTCAGTAAAACATCTATACATGTGTTCTAGACATGGAGAACCCTGGTTCCCTGGGTGATACAGGTGTATGTTTACAGTAACACAAACAGGCTGGAGATGTGATTTGCTGTAAATACAGGTCAGAGTGGGTTCCTAACCCCCACACAGGCGGGGGTCCGCGTGCTCTCTCCGTTCTGCACATTCAGAGTGGAGTCTGGAGGAACGCTCAGCCTTTACGGCCGTCGCTCGGCGTGAGTGTGTGTTACGTAATGCAGTTTGGACTGGCGTGTGTGTGTGTGTGGAAACGATTAGTGTGCAGGCTCTCTCTCTCCCCCCCTACACCACACCATGTTACTGAAGACTGTTCTACACAACGCCTACACCGTTCTGAGAGCTGACCCCTCACCTCCTCACGCCTGGCTCTAGTCTAGTCTAAACCGAGGTAAAGTACTCAGAACTAATTTAAACCATCTTCAAGGCAGTTTTAGATCATCCCAGGCTGTTCTTACCGAAGCAGACTGAAACCACAGTGTAACACTACCCTTCCCATAGAACCGTATTTTATACCCAGTAGAACATAGAACCCATATCAGATGCTGAAAGTGAGACGTTATTAACTCATTTAGAACCTCATCTCAGTGAAGCTGGGACAGGGGAAACACAAGGCTGGAAAAGTCAGAGGTGCTAATAACAAACAGCTGGAGGAGCAATTTAAAACTAGGTCACATGACCAGGTATAGAAAGAGCACCTTAGAGAGTCTCTCAGAAGCGAAGATCGACAGAGATTCATCATCTGAGGGTCTAAAACGTGTGGAACAGTTTCAGAAAAATGTTCCTCAGTGTGACACTGGGAAGACTTTGGACCTCCACCATCCTGTAACAGTCACTTCAAGTGTCTGTATTAGGCCCATGCGCTCCAGAGAGAGAGAGAGAGAGAGACAGGCATGGACAGGTATGCATGCGAGGTGGTTGCTCCAGGTTGTAGCCTAGATGTTCTACCCCACTGCTGCTATCCTGGATTGTGATGAATGAGGTGCGGGTGCTCCCCTGCCCAGTGAATGGTCTCCAGTACACCACACTGGCTATCGTCGGTGTGGTTTCTCTATGGAGGACGGGGCAGGTAGCTCTCTCCACGGGAGCATTTGCCCACAGCAACCATCCGGTACAGTCTACAGTCCATAACCTCATCAACAGAGCCAGAGAATCTGGAGAAATCTCTGGGCCCATGGGACAAGGTGGGCCCATGCAAAGAAGAAGCCACATGTCAACAGGATCCAGAAGCGCTGCCGACTTCTCTGGGCCAAAACTCATTTAAAGTGGACTGAGGCGAAACAGAAAACTGTTCTGTGGTCCGATGAATCAAAATCTGGAATTCTTTTTGGAAACCACAGACGCCGTGTCCTGCGGACTCGAGAGGAGAGGGACCATCCGGCTTGGTATGGGGCTGCATTAGTGTCTATGGTGTGGGCAGCTTACCAATCTGGAAAGGCTCCGTCAATGCTGAACAGTGTATAGAGGCTTTAGAGCAGCACACGCTCCCCTCCAGACCATGTCTCCTTCAGGGAAGTGGGGTTGTATGACTGTAGTGAGTCATTGCTGCGGCTGAGTGAATCTAGCGTGACTTTGACAGTGACCTGTTGACCAGAAAGTGACTCTAAATGAACGTAAGCCGATTCTCCATCAGCCTAAGATCAGTCTAAACAGAGACTCAAAGCTAAATGAAGCTCACCCCACACCCCCTGGCCAGTAGGCTGGGGGCAGGGAATGGGGGCGGGGGTACATTATGGTGTAAATGTCACATACACCTGTTTCTGACACCTTGCACACTCGTTGCCTTGGCGCCGCAGGATCCGTCCCTGCTCCCTCTGTGCTGTGACTGTGTTAGCATGTCAGCTCAAACCGAAAGAGTGGAGCGGTTAACTTTAATTAGCTGGTACGGAGACGCCGTCCAGACCAATAAACCCCAGCGGAAACACGTGCAGGAGTGGCTGCAGCCTGTTTGGGCTGTAGATTGTTCTCTGTAGTTGATGGTAAATGACTTCATTGTGCTGTTTGAAGCTCTGACACACAGACACACCCCCTTTGTGTGATCAACTGTTTCTTCACTCCATCCTGAACACTGCTTCATCAAGTAAGTGGTGGTACCTACACTGTATCTGCGCTGCCCACGGGACGCTGCCCACGGGACGCTGCCCACGGGACGCTGTTGGCTGGATAGTTTTGGATGGTGGATGATTCTCAGTCCAGCAGTATTAACAGTCTCTCTGTCTCTCTCTCTTTGTGTTGTACAGCTAGACGACTGTGCTCTGCAGCTTTCCCACAATGGAACGTATCTGGATCTGGAAGCTTCTCTGGCGGAGCAGAGAGATGAGCTGGAGGGCTTTCAGCAGGACGACGAGTATGGAGGAGGAGGGTAAGAGCTAACACACACTACCAGATACACAAACGCAGTGCTACACACCAGTCAACACTACCTACCGGTCGCTACCCTTCAAACACCACCCTCTAAACACTACCTACCAAACTCTACCCTTCAAACACCACCCTCTAAACACAACCTACGTAGGATATCTACCAAACAGTATGTACTAGCACTTCCATACACCACAAAACCTGACCAAATTTTACCAAACACTACCAAACATGCATCTCTCTGCTCCTATAGATTTAACCTCTCTCTGTATGTGTATATTGTGTTGTCAGTGTTCAGGGTAAGTGGTTGTTCTGCAGTGTGTGTGTGTGTGTGTGTGTGTGTGTGGGTGTCTTTATTTAGCTGACGGTCAGTGTGGGTTCACTGTGTGACCGCAGCTGTAATTATACTGGACATCTGAAATCAGCGTTCTCTCCATCTGTGTTCTGTGGTTTCGTATCTGTCTGTCAGCTTCTGTCAGGTGATGAAGTGCTGCAGATGAAGAGCATACAGAGAGAGAGAGAGAGAGAGAGAGAGAGAGAGAGATAACCGGTGTGGGGTTGGTTGGTTGTTGTTTGTCTAAAGGTCAAGGTCAGGTGGAGTAGAGATACAGCACTCTGAGTTTATGTCTTCATCATCTCTCTCAGCCCACACATCACACATCTTTACTTTTACTCCAGTTAATAGTGATGAATGTGATGGTGGTGACGGTGGTGATGAAGGTGATGCTGGCGATGCTGGTGATGAAGGTGATGATGCTGGTGATGAAGGTGATGGTGGTGATGTGGTGATGGTGGTGATGAAGGTGATAATGAAGGTGATGAAGATGATGGTGATGAAGATGATGATGGTGCTGAAGGTGGTGTTGGTGATGAAGGTGATGAAGATGATGGTGTTGAAGGTGATGACGGTGATGAAGATGACGGTGATGAAGATGATGATGGTGCTGAAGGTGGTGTTGGTGATGAAGATGATGAAGATGATGGTGTTGAAGGTGATGACAGTGATGAAGATGACGGTGATGAAGATGATGATGGTGCTGAAGGTGATGACGGTGATGAAGATGATGGTGATGAAGATGATGATGGTGATGAAGGTGATGAAGAAGATGATGGTGTTGAAGGTGATGACGGTGATGAAGATGACGGTGATGAAGATGATGATGGTGCTGAAGGTGGTGTTGGTGATGAAGATGATGAAGATGATGGTGTTGAAGGTGATGACAGTGATGAAGATGACGGTGATGAAGATGATGATGGTGCTGAAGGTGATGACGGTGATGAAGATGATGGTGATGAAGATGATGATGGTGATGAAGGTGATGAAGATGATGATGGTGTTGAAGGTGATGACGGTGATGAAGATGACGGTGATGAAGATGATGATGGTGATGAAGGCGATGAAGATGATGAAGGTGATGAAGATGATGGTGATGAAGATGATGATGGTGCTGAAGGTGGTGTTGGTGATGAAGGTGATGAAGATGATGATGGTGTTGAAGGTGATGACGGTGATGAAGATGACGGTGATGAAGATGGTAGTAGTGATTTATGGAGATAATGAGGTGATGATGGTAATGATAGAGATGTTTTGGTAATGGTCTGATGATGATAGAGGTAGTGATAATGCTGATGGTGATGATAATTATGGTGATGTTGATAATCGTAGTGATGGAGTAATGGCGGTAGTGATTTATGCTGATAATGAAGCAGTGATACTGATATTGATAGAGATGTGATAATGGTGTGATGATACTGATGGTGGTGATGATGATAGTGAAGATGGTGATAGTGATGGGAATGCTGTGTTAATGGTGGTGATGATGCCAGTGGTGAGGATGATGGTGATGATGGTGGTGGTGATGGCGGTAGTGATGCTGATTGTGATGGTGATAGGGAGGATGGTGATGATGGTGGTGGTGATGGCGGTAGTGATGCTGATTGTGATGGTGATAGGGAGGATGGTGATGATGGTGATAATAATTGTGGTGATGTTAGTAATGGTAGTGATGGAAATGGCAGCAGTGATTTTTATGGTGATAATGAAGTGATGGTGATAGTGATATGGGGTGTGGTAATGATGATGCTGATTGTGATATGGGGTGTGGTAATGATGATGCTGATTGTGATATGGGGTGTGGTAATGATGATGCTGATTGTGATGATGATACTGAAGATTGTGATGATTGTGATGATAACTCTCTCTCTCTCTCTCTCTCTCTCTCTCAGGAGGGGGAGGAAACACAGTGTTATCCTGCGGACTCAGCTGAGTGTGCGCGTTCACGCCTGCATCGGTGAGTTTTACGATGGTGGTGTAAAGGCTGGAAACCTGCTTCACCCACTGAGGCACTGTAGGGACCCCACCTCTGAATCTCCCTAACTGTAGAGGGCCAGTCATGAAGACGGTCAGGGCTCTGTGTCAGAGTCCTGCTGTGGCTGCTGAGTGATGTAGTTAATGTTGAATCTCTCTCTCTCTCTCTCTCTCTCTCTCTCTCTCTCTCTCTCTCTGTCTCTCTCTCTCTCTCTGGTCAGCATTCTCAGTTTGCAGTGATAGCGCTGCTATTCTGGGATTGCAGGTCAAGTGTCTTATTGGCTAGAGTAAAGAGGGGTGAAAGGTCAGAGCAGGGACTCTACTCCCCTCTCTCCCTCAGTGAGTCCTGTTCCCTGCTGTAGGTCAGTAAAGCTGATCTCTGTGGTGGTGACCGTGAGGAGGTGGAGGGGACTGGGCCACAGTGTGCGTTATTTCTGCACGTTATTTATGTTTGTGGAGTATGTTATGGTTTGGTGAAGTTGGTGACTGGTGAAGTTGGTGACTGGTGAAACTGGTGACTGGTGAAGTTGATGACTGGTGAAGTTGGTGACTGGTGAAGTTGTTCTGATGTCGCACTGTATGCCAAGTGACATCTCAATGCCATCCTGCAGACTGACCCCACAGCTGGGGAAAGCTGGGCAAGTGGCCTACGTTAGCTAGTTAGTTTAAGAGTTGATTAGCTAATCAGTTATGATTAGCTAGCTAGCCGAGGGACTGTTTATCTAGCTGAAGAACTGATTATCTAGCTGAAGGAGTAGTTACTTAGCTCACTGAAGAGTAGGTTAGCTAGCTAGCTAAAGGATTGGTTAGATATCCAGATAAAAGTTAGCTAACTCACTTGAGGGCATAGCTATCTTGCTAGTTCAAAGGTTGGCCATGGCAAGGGTTGCCCATAGTTGATAGCTAGCCCAGCTAAATGGTGGATTGCAAGCTGGCTAAAGTTAGGGTTGGGTAGCTAGCTAGCCAAAATTGATGGATGTGTTTGCTACCTAGCCGAATGATTACCTATCTAGAGAAAGGCTGGGTTACGTGGCTAGCTGAAGGGTTGTTTGGGTGAAGTTCTGGTTAGCTATCTTGCCGAAGGGTTAGCTAATCTAAACATGCTAGGTAATCTAATCAAGTCATGTGTTGAACACAAACTCATATTGTGAAATTCCTAAAAGTATGATTCTCTAGTCACCTAGGAAAACTTCCATGCTGTGGAACATCATGATGGTAAAGTCATGCTGAGAAAACCACACCCTCAGTGTACCCAGGCTTGACGTTGGTAGCTCCCAGGTTGGTGCTAGTGCCAGCCATGGGCTATGACCAGCCTGGAGCTCCCACTGCGGGAGAGTAGCTGGATAACTGTGCTCTTTATTCAGAGGAACCAGAAGAAAGGGCTCTAGCTAACAGCGTTGTGTTGGTACAGGCTGAAGCCTGAAGTATGACGTCTCAGCCACACCCCCCATGTCCACAGTCCAGTGGGAGCAGTATAGGAGTGGGAGCAGGTGGACTGTGCTGGTGGTGAAGGTCCGCTGGGTGTGTCGTTACTCTGGTCAGTGCTCGAAGGGTTTAGCATTACACTCACTCTGAGTATCTCTCCTAAGTGGATGAAGTCTCCGGCCACCTGCTCTGTCCCCTCCTGCTGCTGCGCTGCTGCGCTGCTGCTTCTGCATGACTGGAGTTTCTGTAGTAATCTTAATCCCACCATTAACCTCCATTCGTCATCCTCTCTCTGCTCCTCCTCCTTCCTCACTCTCCGTCCTTGATCACTGAAGACTCTGAACATTAGCATACAGAGCCTCCTCTTCCACACCAGCCTGAGAGATCATCTCTCCACAAAACCAGGAAGACGCTCTCAGAGGCTCCTCACACGTCTGTTAGCGGCACCTTCTCTCCATCACAGGAGGAAACAAGCGTTCTTTTTATCCTTCTGTTTCCTGTGTTCTGCTGTCACTGGAGAACCGTTCTTTAGCTGATCATTACCCGACACCTGGTGCTCTCGGAACTGAAAGTGTTGTATCATGTTCTACCAACCCGGTTCCACATGTACATCAGTGCCATCTGTATTAAAGTCAACCCAGCATAAGTACAGGAGGAGTGGAGGAGGTATCAGTGAGGGTGCAGTGGAGGAGGCATCAGTGAGGGTGCAGTAGGGGAGGCATCAGTGAGGGTGCAGTGGAGGAGGCATCAGTGAGGCTGGAGTGGGGGAGGCATCAGAGAGGGTGCAGTGAAGGAGGCATCAGTGAGGGTGCAATAGGGGAGGCATCAGTGAGGGTGCAGTGGAGGAGGCATCAGTGAGGGTGGAGTAGGGGAGGCATCAGTGACGGTGCAGTGGAGAAGGCATCAGTGAGGGTGGAGTCAGGGGGCATCAGTGAGGGTACAGTGGAGGAGGCATCAGTGAGGGTGGAGTCAGGGGCATCAGTGAGGGTGGAGTGGAGGGTAATGGTGGGTAACCTGTGGGTAAAGCTCCATGAACACTGAACACACTGTGGAGAACATGTTCTGGTTCTAGACTCTATGATTGTTACATGACCAACACCACCAAACACCAGCAAACACTACAAAGCCCATCAGAGTGGAGCAAGTCCAGAACTGCCAGAACTGCCCCTAACATGGGTCTTATTAAACTCAGAATATGAGAATGAAGAACCCGTATGGTTCCACAGCTGCTCGTTTAACAGAAGGATGATGGCTGATGACGGTTCTGAAGAGCTGTTAAGGGAAAGATGATGTAAGTCAGCGCTGAACATGATCCTGTCCTAACTTGGGGTTGGGGGAACTGGGGCTGTAGGGGTACTGACCCGTAGCCCTCTTCACTCTCAGAACGGGCTGACCAGGTCCGAGCTAACAGAGGATGTAGGTCAGCCCTGTTCTCCAGGAGGGAGGTGATGACCTCACTGCTGTTTGAATGTGCAGGAGGTCTAGTGGACGTATATGCGCCATGTGTTTGTGTTTGGGGTCGTTTCTGCGCTCCGAGTCTGGAAGGCCAGATTGGATCCTAATCCCAGCTGGACTGAAATCCGCTAAAGAGCGGTGGGATTGGGATCTACAGTAAAGCTCCACATACAGACAGATGTAGAACAGCTTGGGAGGAAATCGAGACCTATTCGCTTCTCCAGCGTCTGGCCTGACCTCAGGGGTCAGAAAGCCATGTTAGTTAAGGTGGAGCGGATGGAGCGGTGATCGGTTTGAGCCAGGCCTGCAGAGGTGGTTGGGTTTCTATCCCTGAAACGGGTTGAAGGAATCCAGTTCAAAGTCGATTCATGAGTCATTTAAACATAAGTCAGAGTCAAATGCTGGGAGTAATTTATAGGCAGGTCTGAGTCAGGAGTCATTTAGAGGCAAGAATGAGTCAAATCCGGAGTCATTTAATGGCTAGTCTGAGTCATGAGTCATTTAGGAGCAAGAACAAGTCAAGAGTCATTTAATGGAGATTCTGAGTCATGAGTCATTTAGGGGGAAGAATGAGTCAAGCTGTGAGTAATTAACTGGGCTAGTCTGAGTCATGAGTCATTTAGGGGCAAGAACAAGTCAAGTCAAGAGTCATTTAATAGTGAGTCTGAGTCATGAGTCATTTAAACATAAGTCAAACGCTGGGAGTAATGTATAGGCAGGTCCGAGTCTGAGTCAGGAGTCATTTAATGGCGAGTCATGAGTGATGTAGGAGCAAGAACAAGAAATTTAGGGGCAAGAACGAGTCAAGAGTCATTTAATGGAGATTCTGAGTCAGGAGTCATTTAGGGGCAAGAACGAGTCAAGAGTCATTTAATGAAGATTCTGAGTCAGGAGTCATTCTGAGTCAGGAGTCAAGACCAAGAAAGAATCATTTAGGGGCAAGAATGAGTTTAAGGGCTAGTCTGAGTTGTGAGTCATTTAAGCATGAGTCAGAGTTGATTTGGGAGTCGTTTAAGGAAGGGCTCCTGATCAAGTTGTGAGTGATTTCAGAATAAGTCCTAGTGAAGCCGTGAGTCATTTAAGCATGATTCAAAGTTGAGAGTCCTTTAAGTGGGAGTCAGAGTCAAGTCTTGGCTTGTTTAAGGGTCAGTCTGAGTCGTGAATCACTTGAGGACAAGTCTGAGTGAAGTTGTTATTCAATAAAGAATCAGTCTATGAATCATATAAGAGCGAGTTTGAGTTGACGCGTGAATCATTTAAGGGAGACTCCAAGAGTCGAATCAGAAGTCCAAACATGAGTCGAGTCGTGAGTCATTTAAGGGTGAGTCTGAATCAGGTCTTGAGTCATTTAACCCTGTGGTTATTGTGAGAGCCTCAAACCTGCCCTGACTAGCTTGCAGCGTGGGCTAGGTGGTACTGGTTCCAACCTGTAACCAGGCCCACTGTCCTGAGCGTGAGGCTGAAATAGATTGTGTGTCTGATCTTGTAATAAAGGCAGTAAAGCTTTTTCTCTGACCTCCGCTGACCCCAGAATTGGCAGACCCCTATCCGTGACCTCCAGTAACCCCTGCAGGAGCCTTGTGGTCGCATGTGTGATTACAGATCAGCCTGAGCGTCCCTCCGGTCCGAGCGTGTGGTCAGCAGTTAGACTGGGCCCGGCAGCTGTCAGCACGGGGAGATCAGAGTGGCTCTGAGAGCGACAGGCTGGTTAGCCCTCTTTAGCGCTGCTGTAGAGGGCTCTAACGTCAGCAGCTGGGATTTAAATATCTGATCCAGGATCAGCTTCCAGCTCCAACATCTACACACCTCACCTTCACATAGACAGCAGGACCCCAGTGCAGGGGGTGACCTTGCTGGCTCTAATCCCACAGAGAGGTGTGATGGCTCTCTCTCCACCTGGAAAACCTGGTAGACCCACCATCCACAGGAGTTTCTCACAGAAGAGTCGAACTGTGAATCATTTAAGGGTGATTTAGACTCGAGTCATTTAAGAGGGAGTACAAGTGGTGAGCTCCCTCCTGTTCGAGTTGTGAGTCATTTAAGGGGCTGTCAATCATTTAAGGGCGAGATTGAGTCATTGAGTCATGAGTCATTTAAGGGCAAGGTTGAGTCATTGAGTCATGAGTCAATTAAGGGAGAGGTTGAGTCACTGAGTCATGAGCCATTTAAGGGAGAGTACAAGTCGTGAGCTTCCTCCAGTTCCAGTTGTGAGTCATTTAAGGGGCTGTCCGAGTCAAATGATGAATCATTTAAGGGCGAGATTGAGTCATTGAGTCATGAGTCAATTAAGGGAGAGTACAAGTCGTGAGCTTCCTCCTGTTTGACTTGTGAGTCATTTAAGGGGAAGTCTGAGTCATGAGTCATTTAAGGGAGAGTACATGTCATGAGCTTCCTCCTGTTCGAGTTGTGAGTCATTTAAGGGGCTGTCCGAGTCAAATGATGAATCATTTTAGGGAGTCTGAGTGAGGCTGTGAGTCATTTAAGGTTTAGTTCTAGTCGGTTAATAAGACATAAGTGTGACTCTGGGTTGATTTGTGAGTCATATAAGGGTGAGTGCTAGTCAAGTGAGGAATCATCTATAGGTGAGTATGAGTGAGGTTGTGAGTCATTTAAAGACACATTCTATTTGGTTTATGAGTCATTTAAGGGTGACTCTGGGTCGAGTTATGAGTCATTTAAGGGTGACTCTGGGTTGAGTTATGAGTCATTTAAGGGTGAGTATGAGTTGACTTGGGAGTGATTTTAAGGATCACTCCGAGTTGAGTCTTGATTCATGTGAGTCAGAGTTGAATTGGGAGTCAAAATCAACTTGTGAGTCAATTAGGAGGAAGTCAGGAGCCATTTAAGGGAGAGTACAAGTTGTGAGTCATTTAAGCTTACTTCAGGTTGAGTTGTGAGTCATTTAAGAGTGAGTCACTCAGAGTGACTCTGTTTACATCAGGTCACGCTGGGTTCCAGCATCCACATGCAGGACGTTGGTCTGATCGGATGGTGAAACTGACGTAGAGACCTGGAACAGGACGGAGAATCGCTCTGAGCCTGAACAGAAACAGCTCAGAGCCAAACCCAGCTGATGGCTTTTACAGGTCTGAGTGTCTCTGAGCGTTTCTCCAGCGTCAGCCTGGAGCTCCTGAGGGCTGGAGAACCTGGTTCTGTCTCTGTGTTTAGTAGGTCATTCACATTAATTCATATCCTTAAATGAGCAGTCTGTAAGATCTGTGGTTCAGCAGCTAGCCCCTGCCCGGCCGGTCTGTAATACCACTCTGTACCTGAGGAGGCGATAGTGAGTCACTGTGGAGCTGTAGGAGTGCAATCAGTCCAACAAGAGAGGATGACCTTGACTGGTCTGTACTTTGGTCCTGATTGGTCAGATGTATGGCCCTGATTGATCAGTAGTTGGGGCCTAATTGGTCAGTAGTTTGACCTGGATTGTTCAGAAGTTTGACCCTGATTGGACCCTGATTAGACCCTAATTGGCCCTATTTGGTCAGTAGTTTGGTCCTGACTGATTGGAGGTTTGGCCCTGATTGATTGGAGGTTTGGCCCTGTTTGATGAGTAGTTTGTCCTTGAATGGTCAGACATTGGGCCTCAATTGGTCAGATGTTTGGCTCTGTTTGTTCAGAAGTTTGACCCTGGTTGGCCAGTAGCTTGGTCCTGATTGTTTGGAAGTTTGGCCCTGATTGGTCAGACATTTGTCCCTGATTGGTCAGATGTTTGTCCCTGATTGGTCAGACATATGGCCCTGCTTGGTCAGATGTTTGGCCCTATATGATCCGTGGGTTGGCCCTGATCGGCAAGTAGCTTGGCCCTGATTGGTCAGACGTTTGTCCCTGACTGGTCAGTAGTTTGGTCCCTGATTGGTCAGACGTTTGCCCCGGTTGGTCAGATGTTTGGCCCTAAATAGTCAGTGGTTTGGCCCTGATTGGTCAGACGTATGGCCCTGATTGGTCAGTACTTAGTCCCTGTTTGGTCAGTGGTTTGGCCCTGATTGGTCAGACGTTTGTCCCTGATTGGTCAGACAGTTGGCTCTGATTGGTCAGTACTTAGTCCCTGTTTGGTCAGTGGTTTGGCCCTGATTGATCAGTACTTTGGCCCTGATTGGTCAGTACTGATTGTTTTAAGAGTTGTTAATAGCGTGTTGATGTGTCCTGGTGTAAAGTGGTCCACCATCATGAGGCAGTTAGCATGAGTTAGCTGCCCAGGCGAAAAGTCACCTGACCCCCCAGAAGGATGATACCAGGAACTTTAGTTGTCCTGGGGCCGCTTGGGGCAGGAAAAGCCCCCCCCCAGAGGCAGAAGCTGATGTTTTGTTTGCTGGTTTTAGGGTCAGACGGAGCACAGCAGTATTTACTTAACACTCACAGAGGAACATGGAAATACCACACAAAGACGTGTGTGAGCGAGTGTGTTCGTTTTAGCAGCCGGACGGTTCTCTGCATACCAACAGCTGAAGTGGACCAGGGGCCACCAGAGCCGTTTATAGAAAGTGTTGACAACACAGAAACATGTGAGAGGGAGTGCTGGAGGGAGAGAGAGAGATCTGGAAATAGAATAGAGAGGGATTGGTGAGAGAGGTGATAAAGAGAGACGGAGATGTTTATAAAAAGAAGGGAAGTAAAGGATATACCTAGTTTAACATGTCACAAGCCTCTGTGTGACTGCAGGACACCGAGAGTGTGTCATACACAGTAACTGAATGTCATACACTGTGATTTTGTGTCATACGGTGCAACTGTATATTACATAAGGGACTGATACATCATACAGTGTAGCGAAGTCATGTGGTGTATCTGTACGCCATGCAGAGTAACAGTATGTCATATAGAGAAACATTTTATCATAAAGAACAATAGTATGTCATTCAAGCTCAGTATGTCATTGAAGCTCAGTATGTCAGTCAGTATCTCAGTATTTGGAATAACAGTATGTCATACATTGTAACAGTGTGTCATACAGTATAACAGTTCATAATACATTGTAACAGTTTGTCATATAGAGTAACAGTGTGGTTTATGTCATGTGGTGCAACAGAATGTCATTCGGTGTAATATAAAGTAAACACTTATTTGAAGCATATGTGTGTCATGCAGAGTAACTGTATAACATTCAGAGTGTGCTGAAGTGGGTGAGTGTACCTGTGTGTGTGTGTCTGTCTCTGTGTGTGTGTGTGTGTGTGTGTGTGTGTCTGTCTGTGTGTGTCTGTCTGTGTGTGTGTCTGTGTGTCTGTCTGTGTGTGTGTCTGTCTCTGTGTCTGGTGTTTCTAATAAAGTGGCCAGTTAGTGGAAGTACAAGGTTGGTGTTTCTAATAAAGTGGCCAGTTAGTGAAAGTACAAGGTTGGTGTTTCTAATAAAGTGGACAGTTAGTGGAAGTACAGAGTGGGTGTTTCTAATAAAGTGGCCAGTGACTGGTCAGGACTACGTGGAGGTCTGTTGTGGATGTGTTTGGGATGGTGTGATGTCAGAGGTGAGGGTGCTGGTGTCTCACGCAGCCTGATGGTTTTCCAGAGACGCTGGTGTTAAAGACGTTACTGCAGGAAAGACAGAACATCAGCTGCTCTCTCGCCAGCGGGGCGAGCTCAGCACATTTAGTCCCTCCACCCAGAGGACAGAGGGAGACGCCTGCTCTCGTTTAGTGGAGGGATGGAGAGAGTGGCTGAGAGAGGAGAGGTCTGTCCCAGTGAATCTCAGGGACATACAGGTCTGTTGATGATGATGATGGAGGAAGGCCGATTGTGTGGTTTGGGGGTTCTAGGCTACTGTCCAGTCCCCAGTAGGAACTACAGATGAGACATGCGTTTCTGCTGTCACTGCTCCTTGGTGACTGTCCTGTTTCCGCTGGGGGGTCCGGTTCAGGGGGGTCCTGGGGGTTTTAAGTGTGGGAACGTCTGTGTGAACGAGGCGGAGGAAACGCCCTGTAGAACCCTTTAGAACGTCTTTTGATGCTTTAATCTCCAGCCCCATTGTTCCACTCAGGCCTGAGTCAGCGAGTGTGCAGGTGTGCTGCTTTGTGTCCTGGTGTCTCCTTCCTCCACAGGTGTGGTCAGTCTTTCAGGGTTTTTCATTGGCCTGCATTGTGTTGCCGTGGTTACCTGATCTGCTCCATTGTGGCCAGTGATTGGCAGGTGTGTGAAGAGGAAGTGACACGTCTAGAGAGAGAATCTTGGGAGATACATAAGGGACATATTAATGTTATATAAGAGACGTGTTATTAGACATAGACACGTTTAATACATATAGGACATTTTATTATTACACATGGGATGTGTATGTGTGTGTGTGTGTGTGTGTATATGTATGTGTGTATATATGTGTGTATATGTATGTGTGTGTGTGTGTGTGTGTGTGTGTGTGTATGTGTGTATATGTATGTGTGTGTTTGTATGTGTGT
>CM067474.1:62346874-62365661 GCA_034552555.1 Semaprochilodus insignis
TCTCTCTCTCTTTCTCCCTGTCTGTCTGTACTGTCTCTCTCTGCTCTCTTTATCTCTCTCTCCTTGTTTGTTTCTGTCTCTTTCTCTTTCTTCTCCCTCTCTCTGTACTCTCTCTCTTTCTCTCTCTACTCTTTCTATCTACTCTATCTCTCCCTGTTTATCTATCTGTCTCTTTCCCTCTCTCTACTCCCCCCTCTGCGCTCTCCCTCTCTCCCCCTACCTCTGTTCTGCTCCTCTGTGTTAAAGTGCTGTTGGCAGCGGGAGCTGAGGAGGCTTTTAGAGGAATGAGAGATCGTCCTTGTTAGACTGTTTAAAAGACAGAGCGGTATAAACCAGCTCGCTCCGTCTGCCCTTTCCTGGACTTCTGTAGTGCCGGCTGGAATTCCAGTGGTTTTAAAAATCCCTGCATAATTAAATGATTAGGACGTAAATAAACTCGTTCAGAGCATTCTGCTGTGGTTCTAGAGCAACTGAGTCAGAACTCTTCACAGTGGTGGTCAACCAGATGTCCACCTCTGAAAGCTCCCTCACAGAAAGAGACTACAGTACATGGTATGAATGCGCTGCCTGATGTCTGAGACTCTGTTTGTGATTGCTCTGAGAAGGTTCCAGGCTGGCCTTGTGCTCCCTCTGAGACATGTGAGACACCATCTGCATCTTCTCAAAATGCTCCAGACACGATGCTGTTGGATGCCTCAACACGCTTGAAGGAGAACATTGACCTTATAAAACGGATCATACTGAAGAGCTCAGCAGCTTTAAACGTGGCACTGTCATGTGATGCCACAACTCAGTTTATGAAATGTCTTCCCTGCTGAAGTTGCCCCAGACAACTGTAAGGCCCAATCCCATTTCACCCATTGCCCCTGACACTTAGCCCTGCCCCTCCATTTTGCACGTTCACGTCTAGGGGTAGGGTTATCCCGGTTGTTGTTGAGATGGAGGGGTAGGGCGGAGTGTTAGGGCTACATGGCACTTCAAACAGAGATTTTTCAGAGGCACACTCCAAACGGAGTGTGATGAGAAAATTCCCAGAATGCCCTGCGAATCATCGGCAAGATGTCTGCACAAGAGACCCATAAATATGAGTATTTTCTCTGTATCGTAAGATCACCATGGTAACAGCATTTTATTGTCATTTTCTTCATAACACTTGTAAAAATCACTAGTAATACGCTGGTGTCTCGGAGCTACCTAGCGAAATTTCCCATTCCACCTTAAATGGTGCAGCATTTACATTCTGGTACCTGATATTGCTGCACCATTTAAGGTGGAACGGGGAAATTGGAGCATGAAGCTGGCGATTAAAGAGCTCAGTTCAGCTTCATATCACTGAAGAATTCTTGGTGGTGATGATAAATAATGGTCATCTGCCTCTTTGAGGTCATACGATGCCCTAAATGTATTTAAGCAGTGAGGAGCTGAACTCCACCCTCCTCTGCTGTCACTGCAGACCGGCAGGGTCTCCTACAGAGCACCGCTAGCAGCCTGTTAATGAAGTACTGTAGTTTTTATTTGGGTGACTCATTTCGATTGACTGATGTGTGAAACTGAAGTTGTGAATGAATCGCGAGCGTCCGTGCTTTTCAGTCTCCTTCAGATAAATGGCCTGTCAGTGTGATGTACCATTACTGCTATAGTACGGAGACAAAGCAGGACAACACGTCCTGATTATTTAATCCAGGCTGCTTTAAATATGACTCACCCGTCCTGTCCTGTCAGGCCCAACAAAACCAGCCTGCCTGTTTTTCGAACGTTCTGGGTTTTCACCCCAGTGACTGCAAGAAACAGATGACCTGTCCGGTTCTTGAAGGGTTGTCCCATTTCACAGGGGGAAGATTTCAACCACTGCTCCTTCTAACTCAGTTTCAGGAGGGAGGGTAACACTCGAAAACAAGGTGGAGGGGTGAAAATAAGAAATGGGTTTGGGCCAAAGTGCTATTATTAACTGCTCAGCCATGAGGCTAAAGACCATGTAAACTCAGAGGCACCAGAAACACTGGGAGCTTCATGAGCCTGACATCGCTATGAGCAATGGCAAGCCTTGGCTGGAGTGCTGTAAAGCACCGCCACTGGACTCTGGAGCAGTAGAAACGGTTCTCTGGAGTGATGAGTCACGCTTCACTATCTGGCAGTCTGATAAAGGAGTCTGGGTTTGGTGGATAAATCCAGGAGAACTTACAGGAATGCAGAGTGTCCACAGTAGAGTTTGGATATGGTCTGGTAATGGGGGGGGTAATGGTCTGGAGGTCTCTTTTCTAGGGTTTGGCCTCCTTAGTTCCAGGGTGGTGTTAATGCCACGGCACACATACATACAGTTTTGAGGGGTTCACTCCAGTGGCCTGCAACCCCACTGAACACCTCTGGGATTAAATAGATAGTTGATTGTGAGCCTTGCCTTCTCAGTGCCTGATGCTCGTTTGACTGAATGGGAACACGTTCCCACAGACACCCTCCGATATCTTGTGGAAAGCCTTCCCAGACAAACGGAGGCTGTTACAGCACCAACAGAGGGCCTAACTCCAAATGTATGCCCCTGGTGTTGGGATGTAATGTCCAACAAGCTGAAATAGGTGCAGTCAGGTGTCCACATACTTTTGGCCATTCAGGTTTGTTTATGACAGGCTTGGTTGATTGATCACTGCAGACCTACTTTCCTGGTTTCTGAGTTCCAGGACCGAAGCAGCCTCGTCGGTATCTCGGCTAGGAAAGACACAGTGAATCTGAATCCACTTTAATCTATTATTGATGAGAGCAGGGATGGAGTAGGACCTCTACGCAGATGTGCTTTACAGGTGCGGCATGCACAACAACACAGTCCACACACCGTAGGGAGAGAACCTGCACAAGTAATTCTGATATGATCTCCACAAAAGCATCTTATTCATTTAATAGCTTGGTGGAAGGCAGGTTAACGCAGTCCCTTTCCTCCCTTAGCCAGCATGTAGTTACTCAAACAAGACATGTTTGGTGTGTTTGGTTTCCGTCAGTCTTAGCACTGGAGCTATGTGGCTAATTTAGCCATAAACCAAACCAAGCTTTACCAGTTAGCATGATGCTACCTGCAGACCTCAAACTGTGTTAAAGCTGCACAATGTAAGATTTGGGAATTTGGAGACCTCTCTGGTGGAAACGTGTAATTGCATGCAACATGGGGAAGACCATTTTGTAACATGGGTTGTCCTTCGCTCCCCATCCCCAAGAGTAAGCCCCAGAGGCCAGTCTACAGCATCACATAGCTGGTCCTTTGCCACACGTTGCTGTGGCCTCCACCTCCTTTGCCCAGTGCTTCAGTGTAGCCGTGAGGTGTTTCGACCCAGGCTACTTGATGACCAGAGTGCTGTGTCTGCTCCCGCAGCCAGGTGGACACTTTCTCCCTGGGCCTGAACACAAACATCAAGGAGCGCTGTAGCCTTCCAGGACCTGGGAATGGGGGTGGTGCAGTAGTGGTGAAGAACCAGTACAATTGAAAGTTGGCTCTAGTACCCTGTTGGGCCGCCTCTAGCCTGGATACATGATGAGATACGGTTGGTCATGGAGGCATACAGTACCAATACCTGTAGATCCTGCACACTCGTAGGTTGCTGAAGCCGGCGTCCCAGCTGGACCCTTAAATGCTCGATTGGTGTTAAATCTGGTGATTGGGCCAGCCAAAGAAGTGTTGCCATCTGGGGGAGACATTCCTGGGAAACCTTTGCCGTGTGTGGATGAGCATTATACTTCCGAAAAATGGAAATTGGAAGCCCTGCCATGAGAGGGAGCACATGTGGCCAGAGGATGTCCTGCATAAGTTGCTGAGCTGTTCGTGTCCCTTGTATCACTACTGGTGGTGACCGACTGTCGTATGCTCCCCAGGTCATCACACCAGCAGGTGGGGCAGTGTGTTGCTCCACGGCAGAGGCTGTATTGAGGGGCTCACCAAAAGGCCTGTGTGGCGTATGATAACAAACTGTTCATCTTGCTGCTAACCATGGTGCCTCCACACACAGATTCATTGGTCGTCTGCTAGCGCTCCTATGGGATTGCTAATAGTGTGTTAGCATTATGCTAATACTCGTTCACATGAACATTGTCCATTCTAGATTGAACAAGGACATTTAAAGCTTGCATAAGACACCTACCACCTACCGCCACGGTTTTCCATTACTGACAACCGACTGATACTGATACAGCTCATTGTCCGAATCAGTGGCGTATCTAGAACTTGCAGACGGACTAGAGTGATGTCTCTTCTCACGAAACTGGTCCCACCTCTTGGAAATCATGAACTGTTTGATTCCACTGCCGCTTCCAGCTCCTGAAGTCCTAGCCAATGGGAGAGCTGACTTGGCTATATCTACCTGGATACCACAGAGAAAGCGATCCTGAATGGATCATTTCTACTGGACGTTAATCGTTTTGCTTTCGTCCAGTACTGGCTGAGTTTAGACACAACAGGATGATTAGATTAAATATAAATGAAGCTAAAATTAAAGGCATGTATTTTTCAGTTGGCAGAAATCGTTAGGCTTGCTCCGAAAGCCTGGAAGGCCCTGAGGGTTTCCCACTGGCTGGCTATATATATGGATCCAACCACATTGCAGGGCTAATAACAGTGGCAGCAGCTGTACATTTGTCCAGTTCAGTCATAGGCACACTTGTCATGGCTGATGGGCTACATTTATGGGAGACTGTGCTGCTGGAAAATGAGCTATTGTTAAACTGCCGCTTAACAAGTCAGATCTCGGCTGCTCCCAGGCCTCTCCTCTTCCCATGAAGCCTTAATACATAATGTATTCACTCATTTCCATACTGGGGCCTCGACTTACTTCTTGCAGAGACGGCGTTCGCCTGGCTACGGCAAACAGTATGACGGAACTGAGGAGAAAACCATCAACCGCAGACGTCGTGTGGATGTCATGCGCATGGCAGCTTGGCGAGCTCACTCCACGGATGAAAACACCTGCAGCAAAGCCTGTGATTGGTCAGCACTTAAGCTGTGCCATGAAACAAAGACGGACGACTTTGAAGAGCTTTGGTGGACGTGTATTTGTTAAATACATAGTCGAGTCACATTATTATGACCACCTGCTAATATCTAGTACCTGCCGTGTGCTAGACGGGCTGGGAGTGACTCAGTAAGGTCCTGGTAGGTTGTCACAGGTATCTGGAGCCATGCTGACTGCAGTGCATCCCAAAGCTGCTGGAGGATATGTGGGGGGGTGAACACAATGATCAAGGTGGTCCCACAGATG
This sequence comes from Semaprochilodus insignis, assembly GCA_034552555.1. NCBI lineage: Eukaryota > Metazoa > Chordata > Actinopteri > Characiformes > Prochilodontidae > Semaprochilodus > Semaprochilodus insignis. Next base: position 62,352,109 of record CM067474.1, read on the forward strand.
CTCAACTGGGTTCAAGTCTCTGGAATTAGAGGGCCAGGATAGTACTTGGAAGTCTTCAGCCAGTGTCAGACATTTCTAGCCGTGTGACATGTTGGATTGTCTTGCTGGAAGATCCCATCTGCCCCAGGGAAGACAATCAGCATGTATGGGTGTACGTGGACTCATACCCAGATCGGCTGGGAGTGCCTTCCACATGGATGAGCCGGGCCCAGAGGATGCCATGACAACATGACTTCCTTCATGAGCCATGTGCTGCCGTCGTCGAAAGTAGGAAGTGGTCATAATAATGTGACTCGGCTTAACAAAATGCCAGAAGCGTACCAACTAGTAGAAAGCAAAAACCGTGTAGGTTATCTTGTATTTAGGTCCACAAGAGGACGAGGCTGAAGTTGGTTTCCCGTTTACCAGCTTCTTATTGGTGCAGCAGCAGTTACATTCTGACTCTCGCGTCACTGCATAGCTAGAACCGTGATAGATGTTCTCTGGTTGTTAATATCATCATTCAGCGCTGTGTATTATACAGCACTAGGTAGCGCTGTCGCCTCACAGCAAGAAGGGTGTGGGTTCGATTCCTGGCTGGAGCATCCGGGGTCCTTTCAGTGTTGAGTTTGCATGTTCTCCCCGTGTCTGCGTGGGGGTCTTCCCACCGTCCAAAGACATGCCAGGTGAGTTGTAAATGTGTGTGTGTCTCTGCCCTGTGATGGACTAGTGGTCCAGGCCGATGAGCATCTCAGAAGGATAAGTGGCTTAGAGACTTGGCTGACCATCATGGACTGGTGGCGTGTTGTCTGGGGGTGTTTCCTGCCCGATGAGCTCTGAGATGGGCTCCAGCACCCCGCTCGCTACCCAGAAGGATAAGCAGCTCAGAGGATGAACGAAGATGGAGCTATATAGCAGTGAGTTGGAACTGACCATCGGGTTATACCGCCAGTAATTAGCTAGTACTTAGACGTTTGTCTGAGATGGAATGGGTGGACTGGGCAGCCTTCTACCCAGTGAGCACTGGGATGGGTTCCAGTAACCCCGCCCCCCCCATGTGATCCAGGAGTATAAGTGACCTAAATGATATGAAGGTTGTACCTGGTTAATAACTTAGGAGGCTGTAAAAGGAGGTTTTATCAGTGTGGGCCTGCTGGATGTGTGTGTGTGTGTGTGTATTCGGTACTGTGAATGGAGGTCGCTCAGCTGTGTTATTTTTATCTCATACACAGCTGCTGTAGTTAAACAGGTCTGAGGTGAATTATGCGGTGTGAAATCTCCGCTGACCCATGAAGAGTAAATACAACCTGATACTAACCACCACACAGAGCGAGAGAGAGAGAGAGAGAGAGAGAGAACCGATAGATTGTAATGTCAATAGAATAAAATAAAAGACTGTAAATGATACTTGCATAAGAATTCAACCCGTTCAGACAGACTGGTACGTACTTGGTAGAACTACCGTTTACAGCTTTAAGCCCACTGGGATGAGCTCCTGCCAGCTCTCCCCACTGTCCAGGAGAGACTTTCACCTGATCGGTTCCGGGGTGTTCAGTGTGGTTGGATAGAACCCTCACTGTGATGTTGTTCAGCTGCTGCAGGACACGTTGGTGAGGATCCATAGAGTGAACACCACGGTCGAGGTGGTCCCACAGATGCTCAGTTGGGTTCAGGTCTGGGGAATTAGAGGACCAGGGTGGTACTTGGAAGTCAGGGTCATGCTCTTCCAGCCAGTGTCGGACATTTCTAGCCGTGCGGCATGTGGCATTGTCTTGCTGGAAGCTCCCATCCGCCCCAGGGAGGACAATCAGCATGTATGGGTGTACGTGATCTGCAAGGATGGACTCATACCTAGATCGGTTGAGAGAGCCTTCCACATGGACGAGCTTGGCCCAGAGGATGCCAGGATAAACATAACTTCCTTCATGAGCTACACGCTGCCGCCATCGAAAGAAGGAAGGAGAGATAGACCGCTGTTGTGATGTTCAGCCATTGCTGTGCTGCCTTGGTCTTGGGCTCAGAACCGGTCCTGACCTCCCTGGGGCCCAAAGTAAAACTCTACCGTGCTGAGCCGTGCTTTCTGGAGCCAAGGCAGGCCTGGAGCCAGCGCTGGACACACCACAGATTAGACAATCCTCAAGGTGGTTAATCCAGGAAGTCATTAAAGTTGCTTCATGTTCGGAGCTTCTTATTTCACTTGTCCTGTCCACCTTAAGTGATGCAGCCATAATCCTGTTTAAGGTGGAACAGATTTGATATGATTGTGTAGTGAAGTTGAGGTACCTGCAGTTTCAGATGGGTTGCAGCATTGCCATGATGTGGTGTCACCAGGTGGTTGTTCTGATGGTAGTGCAGTTTGACTTGGCTCTTTTTGGGTTTCTGTTAGGTACACCTGGTACCTGTAACGGAGTTGAGCTGGTGCCAAAAGTAAATCTTAAAGCTCTGCAGATCATCTGATAGGCTAGAGAGAATAGTCGAAAAGGGAGAAGCCGTTTCCCCACCCTAAACACCTATGCTAACGCTAGCTACCAGGTTAGCGTACCCTCTTGCATTGCCTTTGAGCAGCCAGAATCACCTGAACTCTGGTGAGGTGTTTCCCAGACTCTCTGGTTATTCAGTCTTTGATCTTGCTGCCTCTCCTTCATGTCATGGCAGTTTCATGCAGTGCCGCTATAACGACCAGATACACTACACTGCCAGAAGTATTCGCCCGTCTGCCTTCACACACGGATATGACCCTGAGTGACGTCCCATTCTTAATCCATAGGGTGTAATATGATGTTCCACCCTTTACAGCTATAACGGCTTCAACTCTTCTGGGAAGGCTTTCCACAAGGTTTAGGAATGTGTCTATGGGAATTTCTGACCATCCTCCCAGAAGCACATTTGTGAGGTCAGACACTGATGTTGGACGAGAAGGCCTGGCTCTCAGCCTCAGCTCTAATTCATCCCAAAGGTGTTCTATCGGGTTGAGGTCAGGACTCTGTGCAGGCCAGTCCAGTTCTTCCACCCCAAACTCCCTCATCCATGTCTTTATGGACCTTGCTTTGTGCACTGGTGTGCAGTCATGTTGGAACAGGAAGGGGCCGTCCCCAAACTTTTCCCACATAGTTGGGAGCATGAAATGGTCCAGAGTCTCTTGGTCTGCTGAAGCATTAAGAGTTCCTCTCACTGGAACTAAGGGTCCGAGCCCAGCTCCTGAACACCACCCCCACACCATAATCCCCCCTCCACCAAACTTTACACTCGGCACAATGCAGCCAGACAAGTACCGTTCTCCTGGCAACCGCCAAACCCAGACTCATCCATCGGATCACCAGACGGAGAAGTGTGATTGGTCACTCCAGAGAACACGTCTCCACTGCTCTAGAGTCCAGTGGCGGCGCTTTACACCACTGCATTCCACACTCTGCACTGCGCTTGGTGATATAAGGCTTGGATGCAGCTGCTCGGCCATGGAAACCCATTCCATGAAGCTCTCTACACACTGTTCTTGAGCTCACCTGAACACCTGAATTCAGTTGAGTGATTAGGATGGGTGAGCGAATACCTTTGGCAATATAATGTGCAGCAACTGAATTCAAATGGCGCAAGCACATACTGTTCTTGCAAAGGTTCTACGATCCTGCAAGGTTTCATGGTTCTAGCCAGTGCACCCTGAATGCAGGTGTGTTGAGGAGAGCCGTGTACTGTATCTCGCTGGCGGCTTCATGCTTTGAGCCGTGCTTGTTCGTCTCCAGCCTCCAGTGAATCAGCAGGGTTTGGTGTTTTCTCAGCGCTGAGACGCGTGACTCAGGGTTTGTCATTAGCAGATGGACTGAATCACTTGTGACAGAGCAGGGTAAACACTCCACCGTTCATTTCACCATCCCTGCGCTGGAGTAGACGTCTGGAGTTTCTGCGGTAATTAAATCGCCCAATTTGTTCCGCACCATGTCCACTTTCAGCCTCTCCTGTGTTTTAATAGACGGAGAGATTATTAAATAAATACGTTCGTCAAATCTACATGTACCGGCCACTTCATTAAGGCGATTTCACACTTGTCCTGAGTAGATGAGTCCATCCGACTCGGGGCTTCTTTGGGGGAGGGTCCTCATTGTGGTAAGTCGGTTGTCATGCGGGAGCCTATCTTCTGGATTGACTGCTCACTGTCATGTGTCATGTTTGTATGTGTGGCTGGGTAGATAATGGGTTCATCTCTTTGACAGTACATGAATGGAAGTTAGCGATGAGCTCATTGTTATGATCCCACCAACACTCAAACAGAGATGAGCTTGGCATGTCCTTTTGTGTAGGAGCCCTCAATCCAGAAGCCGTTCTCAGTAGGGAAGATTTTCAGACACATATGCCAGTTGTGAAATATTTAGACTGAGCAGTTTCAGCTGTAAATGAACATTATAGACTTTGAGACGTGATGCTCGTATACAGTGTTGATAGCTGTGTGTTTGGGTTCTACTGGAGTAGATTTACATGCTTCAGTTTCAGTATTTTGTCTCATGCTGTACACTCTGTTAGAGCTCATGTGTCTTTAAGCCCCGCCTCCTGATGAGCCCAGTGCCTTTCAATTGGTCAGCTAACTCACCCTGTTCTGATTGCGACAGAGCAGCATGTCTAAAAGCATTTTCTAATAAAGTGGCCAGTTAGTGGAAATAGAAGGTAGGTGTTTCTAATAAAGTGGCCAGTTAGTGGAAGTAGAAGGTGGGTGTTTCTAATAAAGTGGCCAGTTAGTGGAAGTAGAAGGTGGGTGTTTCTAATAAAGTGGCCAGTTAGTGGAAGTAGGAGGTAGGTGTTTGTAATAAAGTGGCCAGTTAGTGGAAGTAGAAGATAGGTGTTTCCAATAAAGTGGACGATGAGGTCATGGTGCTCATATCTACTCAGACACTAGGTACCTCCGGGGACTGGATTGTGCCGGTACGTCATTGTGAAGCTTCATTTTGCAGCCTCGCGTCTCTGAGCTGATAACCGCGTTGCCAGTTGCTCTTTAATTACGCTTCATCTTAATCAAGCTGGGACGAAGTGAGTGTCTGGGTGGAGACGCTCACCTGCGATAAGGCGCTGGGTGTTGGGGAGCCGGCAGTGTGAGGGGAAGTGTTTTGCTCGGCTGAGTGTTCGGCTGGAGAGGGTAATTAATAGTGAAAGCTGATCAGAATCCTGACAAGATTTAATGAAGGAGGCGAGAGGCCTGATACGCCGCGGGGACTCCAGATAGAGGAGTAATTGCTGAGTTTTAAAGGAGACTTAAAAATGCCGACTGCTCATAATGAAGGAGTCGATGCAGCCGATCTCATAATGCATATAGCAGGTCTGCTGACTTGTGCTCATAGACTCTCTACTCTCGGTCAGTTACAGTATATAAGATGAGCTAGACAATCAATAACCTGCTCCTTTAGCATACAATGAAGAACTTCAAATATCGTCTTCGGTCAGCTAGCGCATGCTCAGAGTTACACTCAGCCTCAGTAGAACAGCTGCCCCCAGAAGGAGGTGTGGGATTGCGGGTCTGTTGGGAAGGAAGATAAAGGTCACCAGGATCAATAACTGATGATAAATTTAGACTGATATGATAAATATTTATTGAGCTACACATACAGAAGTCTGTCTCTCAGTATGGCGTCGGGCCGCCGTGTTAGCTAACCCAACACGCCAGACGTCTCGGCACGGAGCTGTAGAGGTTCCTAATGGTGTCCTGTGATAATCCATCCCATGCAGCTTGAATATCCTCACACAGTTCCTGCAGATGGTGCGGTAGGGGTGGAGGTGGAGTGACACCAGGCCTTCTGGACGTGCGACATGTGACAACAAACATCTTGGCGCTGACCACGGTGCCTCCACACACGGATTCGTTGGTCGTCTCCACCAAGACAAAAGCGGGACTCGTCACTGAAGATGACCCGCTGCCATTCTGAGTCACTCCATGACAGTCTGGCACGACACCATTGCAGTCTTTGGTGACGGTGACATGGTGTTAAGGACAGTCGTGGTAACGGTCTGTGTACATGTAGTCCTGCGTGGTGCAGCCGTCTGCCAATGGTGCTGCACTAACAGGATGACTCATGGAGGACATCACTGCTCGCTGGATGTCTGCAGTCATGGCTGTTGAATCATTTGGATGTCTCACGATGTCAAACCTCCCCACCAAGTTTCATTCCTGCTGCTTGATTCCTTCTGGGTGCAGCTCTTTGTGCTGCTGTTCTTTTGATGATGAGTGTATACATGTTGCTGTATGCCAGCTAGGCCAGACTTGATCTCCTGGGAACAGCTTGTTAAACGTTTAGTGCTGGTTTACTCTGATACCAAGGTTCTCAGGTGGAGCTCCACGTCTACACTGATAACCTGTTAGCCTGTGTGATTGCCCTCTGGAGAACTGGTCCGTCTCAGGAAGAGTGAATTAGAGCTTTGCTGTAATTCGCTCAGTGAGTCAGAGGAAGGATCTCCTCTGTAATCAGGTTAACGAGGTAGAACACGTCAGTCTTCAGTCTGTAAATAGAACAGCTAGAACGGCAGATCAGATGCTGTGATGTTACTCTTACCATACTCCCATGCCTCCCAGGCTTCTATGCCTCTAAGGCCGCCCGTGCCTCTATTGCCTCTCATGCCTCCCAGGTTCCAATGGCACCCATGCCTCCCGAATTCTTATGCCTCTCTGGCTTCTCATGCTTCCTAGGCTGCTATGCCTCCCAGGCTTCTATGCCTCTAAGGCCTCTCACGCCTCCCAGGCTCCTATGTCTCCCACACCTCCCACGTCACCCACATTCTTATGCCTCTAGGGCCTCTTGTGCATCCTAGGCTCCGATGCCTCTAAGGCCTCTCATGCCTCCCAGACTCCCATGGCACCCATACCTCCCAAATACTTATGCCTCTCAGGCCTCTCACGCTTCCTAGGCTCCTATGCCTCTAAGGCCTCTCATGCCTCTAAGGCCTCTCATGCCTCCCAGACTCCCACGGCACCCATGCCTCCCAAATACTTATGCCTCTCAGGCCTCTCACGCTTCCTAGGCTCCCATGCCTCCCAGGCTTCTATACCTCTAAGGCCTCTCATACCTCCCAGACTCATATGGCTCCTATACCTCCTATGTTCCTGTGCCTCCAGCACTGCTACTACTCCCATGCCTTTCAGCATCCTATGCTTTCCACACCTTTAGGCCTCCCATGTTCCTACGCCTCTTGTGGCTTCTATGCTTCCCCTCACACATCTCTCAGACATCTACACCTCCCACATCCCACATGCCTCCCACGTCTCAGACGCTCCTACACTCCCCTTCCTCTCACACCTCCTAAGCCTTCCACAACACCCACACTCCTACACCTCCAAAGGCTCCTACACCTGCCATGCTTTTGTGCCTCCTTTACCTCCCAAGCTCCTGCGCCCCTGTTGTTAGTGTCTTAGGCTCCCACAGTCTTAGGCTCCCACACCTCCCACACCTCCATGGCCTCTCATGCCTACCACATCTCCCGTGCCTGGCGCTCTCCTACACCTCCCACGCACCGAGCCAGTACCAGGACACTACAGAACAATATCACGCTCCCTGTTGTCTCTGAAATGAGCAGCATGTGCTAGTCTTCACCTTCTCAGCTCAGTAGCATCATGTGATGGGGGAGAACTAGCTAGCGGGTGAGAACTGGCTTTGATTAAATTCCTCAGATATGGACATTAAACAGGTTAATATATTACGGTTCGTGAGCTGCAGTGCTCCCTTTGGCTCATTAATCTGTGTCTAATCACAGCCTTTCTCCTTATAGGCTTGTTATCATGATGACATATGGCTACACGGCTGCAGGCGCCGTAAGGGTCATTGGTAAACGTGGCGTGCTTCAGTGGGTCCTGGCCTTTTGTGAACTCATTGCCTTGTATTGTTTTCATTGCCATTTCTCTGCTCTGCTCCTCTAATGACTGCCATGTTGTGCTTTCAGGCTGTCTCTTCGAGGATGATCTGTGCGAGCCGTATGAAGTTTGTGCCAACGGTGAGTAGATACTGGATGACTCATTTTTCCTTAATGCCTAAGTTACCAGCTCAGAACGTGCTCATTAAGCGGAGAAATGGCTGACGCTGGGGAAAAAGCCACTTTAACACCTCACCCCCGCCCCCCACCCCTCCCCACCGAGACCTGAGGAACTGTCTGCTGTGAGGTGATAGAGGCTGATTGTACTGATCTGTATAGCGGTTTTAGTTCCCTGTAGTATTATTGGCATTGCTTTGTTCTGTTGTGCATGGAGGTAGAACCTGTACAGGAGTACGCTTGTGTTTTTGGGATTGATCGCACATGTTGTTTTCGTACACGGTTTGTTCAGACATGGTTTTATTGGGCAGTCGTTGGCTGGAGGTTAGGGAACCAGCCTTGTGATCAGAAGGTCGCTGGTTCGATTCCCTGAAGGATTGAATTGTCTGAAGTGCCCTTAAGCAAGGCACCTGCTCCCCAGGCGCCATGGATAGGGCTGCCCATCGCTCTGGCACGTGTGTGCTCACTGCCCCCTAGTGTGTGTTCACTCTTGTGTGGGTGTTTCACCTCTGTGTGTAAGCAGAATTGGCAAAATGGTTCTAATCAAATCAAATTTTCCCCCATAGGAATCAATTTTACACACACATATATTAGCAACCACCTGGGATACTATTCCAATGATCTAGCAGCACCTTAGCAACCAACTGGGATAACCCAGCATTGACCACATACCACTGAACCTCATCTCATAGAAAACTACTGAATTACTTCCAATAGAACTGTACCGAAACTCACCCCATAGAACTCTACTAAATTACATCCAATAGAAACCTACTGAATTGCATCCTGTAGAACCCTACTGAAACAAACCCAATAGAACCTTACTGAACCTCATCACATAGTGTCCTACTGAAACACATCCAATAGAACCTTACTAAAGCACATCCAAAGGTTTCGGCACGCCTGGTCAAGTATTTTTTGATGTTCTATGTGTAAATGAACACGTAGAAGTCCCATAGAACTCTACTGAATTCTACTAAATACTGAATTCTACTGAAGCTTATCCCATAGAACCCTAATCAGACTCATAGAACCCTACTGAATGTTGTCCTTTGGACCAATACTGAGGTAGAACCTACAGAGCCCTACTGAAGCACATCCCATAGAACAAACATTCAGGCATGCTTGGCCAAGTATTTGTTGATGTTCTAAGTGTAGATAAGTGAACACACAGAGGTTCCATAGAATTATACTAGAATTCTACTGAATTCTACTGAAGCTAATTTCATGGAATCCTATTCAGACTCATTCCATAGAACCCTACTGAATGTTATCCTTTGGACCAATGCTAAAGTAGGTCATATAGAACCCTACTGAAGCATGCCCGATAGAACCCTACTGAATCAAATTCATTGGAATCCTCCTAAAGCACTTCCCATAGAACCCTACTGAATGTCGTCCTTTGGACCGACACTGAAGTATGTCATATAGAACCCTACTGAAGCATGTCCCATAGAACCCTACTGAATGTTATCCTTTGGACTAACACTGAAGTATGTCATATAGAACCCTACTGAAGCATGCCCCATAGAACCCTACTGATGCATGTCCCATAGAACCCTACTGAAGCATGCCCCATAGAACCCTACTGAAGCATGTCCCATAGAACTCTACTGATGCATGTCCCATAGAACCCTACTGAATGTTATCCTTTGGACCAACACTGAGGTATGTCATATAGAACCCTACTGAAGCATGTCCCATAGAACCCTACTGAAGCACATCCCATAGAACCCTACTGAATGTTATCATTTGGACCCACACTGAAGTATGTCCCATAGAACTCTACTGATGCATGTCCCATAGAACTCTACTGATGCATGTCCCATAGAACCCTACTGAAGCATGCCCCATAGAACCCTACTGAAGCATGCCCCATAGAACCCTACTGAAGCATGTCCCATAGAACCCTACTGAAGCACATCCATTGCAATCCTCCTAAAGCACATCCCATAGAACCCTACTGAATGTTATCATTTGGACCCACACTGAAGCATGTCCCATAGAACCCTGTTGAAGCTGTTTTAAACCTATAGGGTTATACATACTGCGTCATGGTGGCACAATGGGTAGCGCTGCCGCCGCACAACAACAAGGGCCTGGGTTCGATTCCCTGCTGGGGGGTTCGGGCTTCTTTCTGTGTGGAGTTCACAGAGGAATTCTGTAGAATCCAGTATAATTCTAGTACAATTCTATGGAACTTCTGTGTGTTCACTTACTTACACTTAGAACATCAACAAGTGCTTGACCAGACGTGCCCGAATGTTTGTTCGATTGGATGTGTTTCAGGGAGGTTCTATGGGATGTGCGTCAGGAGGATTCCAAAGGATTTGCTTCAGTAGGGTTCTATAGGAGCTACTTCAGTATTGGTCCAAAGGATAACATTCAGTGGGGTTCTATGAGTCTGAATAGGGTTCTATGGGATAAGCTACAGTAGAATTCAGTGTGACTTGGAGATGCTAAATTGCTTCCTAGTACTGAACCTATGTGTCCGGCCTGTGATGGACTGGCAGCCTGTCCAGGGTGTTTCCTGCCTTCCTGCCGTCCAGTGAGCGCTGGGATAGGCTCCAGCACCTCCCGCAACCTAGAAGGATAAGGAGGTCAAGCTCCTGCACTGCAGTTGCAGTTACCCACACTAAAGTCATTATTAGAATAGTTTGAAAGCTCTGATTATCAGTAGCAGTTCTGGTCAGTTTGCGGAGGTTCTAATGAGGCACAGGTCACTGGTTTAAACAGAACCGTCCACTCCTCGGAATCACTGCCTCTTTCGTTCTAGATTCGAGGTTCAGCCACAGAAGTCACTGTATTCCTGCCTGTTCACGCTTCAGCGGCTCTCCAGCACTTCGTTAATAACGTCTCTGTACGTGTGAGATTTCCCTGCTGAGGAGGAGACAGAGCGAGCGGAGAACAGGAGGAACACAGGAGAACAGCTCTGTTTAATTAAAGCAGTGCAGTGAGGAGTGGAGAGAACCAGCCGGTCGCTTTGAGACCACACGGTTCCTCTGAAATCTCAGCCTAGCATGGAAATGAAGGGGTTAACAATGAGCCTGTATTGTTCATAACTCAGACTGCAGATCTGTTTATAGAAAATGCAGAACCCTCTTCCTGCAGAACCCTACTGAAAGTCCTCCTTTGGACCAATACTGAAGTAGATAGAACCGTACTGAACCACATCCCATAGAACCCCACTGAAGCTCTTCTCATGGAACCCTACTGAAACTGGACTTCAATGCGAGTTAATATTCAGATTAAAATGAGAGAGAGAGAGAGAGGGGGGGGGGGGAGAGAGTCTAGAGGCATTTAAAGGAGTGAAATCACTCTGTTTTCTCTCTCCTCTCTCTGTTCCTCCCTTTCTCCTCTTCTCCCCCTCTGTTCCTTCTCTGCATTCTTCCATTTCTGTTCCTCCCTCTCTCCATTCTTCCCTCTCTCTCCATTCTTCCTTCTCTCTCCATTCTTTCCTCTCTCTGTTCTTTCCTTTCTCTGTTCTTCCCTCTCTTCATTCTTCCCTCTCTCTTCATTCTTTCCTTTCTCTTCATTCTTTCCTTTCTCTGTTCTTCTCTTTCTCTGTTATTCCCTCTCTCCATTATTCCCTCTTTCCCTTCTTTCCTCTCTCCATTCTTCCCCCTTTTTCCTTAGTTTTCCCCTCTCCCCATTTCCCTCTCTGCATTCTTCCCTCTTTTCATTCTTCCCCTTCTCTCTGTTTGACCCTCACTGCATTCTTCCCTCTTTCTCTTCTTTTTTCTCTCTGTTCTTTTCTCTCGTGACACTACCTCCACCATGCGTTCCCGTGCCGTGACACTACCTCCACCATGCTCCACAGATGAGGTGGTGTGCTTTGGATCATGAGCAGTTCCTTCCCTTTTCTATACTTTCTTCTTCCCGTTGTTCTGATACAGGTTGATCTGTGTCTCGCATATCCATAGGATGTTGTTCCAGATGTTGTTGCAGGGTGTTTTTGGTTGTTGGGCAATCTTTTGGTTGCTGCATCTTGTGGTAAACCCTGCATGTTTACTCTGATGACTTTGACACACATACTGCAACCTCCAGGAAGGTGTTCTTGTAGTAGCCAGGTACATCCCAACCCACACTCTAATATTTGTTGGACCACCTTTCGCTTTGGTTACAGTGTGCATTTGCTGTAGCATTGTTTCGACAGCGGTATGCAGCGTCCAGGGTGCCATTCATTTTGGAAGAGTTGAACTACTCCGTATAGTCTTCTCCAGCACATCCCAAAGACTTTCAATAGGGTTAAGGTCAAGACCGCGGTGGCCAGTTCATGTGTGAAAATAATTCCCCCCCAATTTTCCACGATCTGAGCCTGATGAATCTTGGCATTGTCATTCCGGAATAAGAGAGTCCATTGATGAGAGAACCTGGTGATTCAGTACGTTCATGTGGTCAGCTGACCTCATTTTCTTGCCACATAACATTGCTGAGCCTTGACCTGGTAAATTGAAGCCCCGACCCCCAACATCATAACACTGCCTCCAGGGGCTTGTACAGTGGGCACTATGCATGATGGAGGGCATCGCTTCTTACCCCGACGCTCCCATCATTCTGGAATAGGGTCAGTCTGGACTCATCAGCCCACATGACCTTTTTTCCATCACTCCAGGGTCCAGCCTTTATGCTCCCCAGCAAACTGAAGCATTTTTCCGATTAGCCTCACGAACAGCTGGTTTTCATATGGCTATGCAGCTGTTTTGTCCCAGTTCTGGTGGTCTGGAAAATGCTCTTTGTTAACCCTCGACTTCTCCAGTCATTCGGAATTTCATTCTGACCACATTTCTTCTGCAAGGTGTTCCACAGGGTTGGTGCTTCCCCACCGTCCTTCCAGGTGTTAATAATGCACTGGACAGTTCTGAACCCAATTCCAGCCATTCCGGCTTCTCCTCAGTGGTTTGCTTTGCTTTGATGCGGGACAATAATTGGACCCTACTGAAACCCAGTAGCATCATCTTCATGACCACGGGATACGTCTTCCCACATGGTGGTTCAGGAAATGAGAAGCCGGGCAGTATGTCATGTGTTAGGACCACTAATGGAGAGTTATGTGTCATAGGCAGCTTTAATCTGAAGCCCTGTTGAAGGATGTCCAGGCCTGTTGGTCACTAGCGAGGCTCATTTGCAGGACTCATGATGAAAGAGACACATCTGAAGTACACTCTCCTCCTCCAGACGGAGATCAGAGATTCTGTAGAACTCCCGCTGGTTGGTGGATGCTGTTCTGAGTGAGCGGCTCTCCATGTATCGCTCAGCCGCTCATGCAGGTCGATAGGCCTGAGGTTTGTGTGGGTGTTAACTACACTGTGTGGACGTTAGTCAAACTCTGGGTTTAGGCTTCCGCCAGTTTATCTGCATTAGCAGAAAGAAGGACCTTGTTGCCATGCAGGCGATCGATTGATCGCGTTGTCCGAAGTCCACCCCCCCACCCTACTGCGGGTTTAGCGGGCGGATCGATGGGTCACACGTTGGTGCTAATAAATCTAGCAAACACGGCAGCCAGGAGGCTCGGAATGATGATGGATATCGGCGGTACCGGGAAAGGTTTTACCTTATGAATTAATAATGAACTA
>CM067474.1:62366161-62392296 GCA_034552555.1 Semaprochilodus insignis
TAAAGTGGCCAGTTAGTGGAAGTAGAAGGTGGGTGTTTCTAATAAAGTGGCCAGTTAGTGGAAGTAGAAGGTGAGTGTTTCTAATAAAGTGGCCAGTTAGTGGAAGTAGAAGGTGGGTGTTTCTAATAAAGTGGCCAGTCAGTGGAAGTAGAAGGTGGGTGTTTCTAATAAAGTGGCCAGTTAGTGGAAGTAGNTAATAAAGTGGCCAGTTAGTGGAAGTAGTAGGTGGGTGTTTCTAATAAAGTGGCCAGTTAGTGAAGTAGAAGGTGGGTGTTTCACTACATCGACCTAGATCTGATCCAGTGTTTGTTTCCCGGGCCGACCGGGTCTCGGACCTCTAGACCCGGTTTCCGAACGTCTGTGGATCTGAGATTTCTCTCTTTCCTCTGTAGACGGACGATGAAGAGGAGAGCGAGGTATGACCGGATGTGCTGTTGGGTCTGAGCTCTAACGTGTGCTGTGACTGAACTAACAGAACTCACTGCTGGTTAAACACTGCACAGGTTTGGCTTCAGGGGTGTTTGGTCATGTTCCCTAACACTCCATATGGTCACCTGCATGTGCCCCGAGTGTGTAGTGACTGTGTGCGGAATGTAACTGATGAAAAGGTGCGGTTCACCCGCACGCTGAAGGTGACCGATCAGCCCCGAGGATGCTCCTCACCCCCGGTTTTGGCGTCTCGGGGTGTGTAGTGGTAGAGTGTTGGGTAATGAGAGCTAGAGTGTTGGGTATTGACACCTGAAGGCACGGTGCATTATCCTGCTGGAGTCCATGAGGGGCTGCAAATGGTCACCAAGCATTGAACCGTAGCGGCACCGGTCAATGACGAGTTTAGGTGGGCCAGTGGACCCAACCCGAGCCATGAGAACACACAGAACCACTGCACAGTGACGTTGGGGTCCACGGCTTCATGTGTTAGTAAGTGTGTTTGTTCCCGTGTGTACAGGCTGCTCAGACGGTCGGAGGCGGCAGCAGTACCAGCAGTGTTGGCGGGAGCGGCAGCGGCAGCAGCGCCCCTGCTGGAGGACAGGGTGAAGTGCAGGGTTTAGGCCATGCGGAGGACGCAGCCGAACACGAGCACATGAAGGCGGTGCTGAAGAGCAGCCTGCAGGGCGGCAGCACCGAGACCAGCGTTTTACCGGGCTTACGCACACGGACGCGAGCGCGGCCCAGCAGAGGTAAGGAACACCCTTCACCCGTTTCACCTCCGGTTCAAACAGCCAGTGAGGACGTTAGACATATGATGGTCCACAGAGAGAAAGTGGGACTCCTAACAACCACCTGGAGGACCTGGTAGAACACCGTGAGGGGGGAGTTGTGGACCCTCATTCCCATATGGGCCTATTGGACCTCCCATTACAAATCCCTGGGCTTGAATATGCCCCTGTTGTGGCTGGAACACCGCCGACGCTCCTGGGAAGCTTGTCCACAAGACTTTGGAGTTTGTCCGTGGGACTTATCCAGAGCGAGGTTATACCTACTACAGGTAGACCAACGTGGTGTTGGGGGTCTTGCCTGAGGACTCTTCTAGGTGTAGCACAGCAGAGTTACCCAGACCGGGAATCGAACCCCCGTCTCCCCCATGGGGTGGTAGTTGTAGGAGTCTTGCCCACAGACTCTTATTTGAACAGTGTAGGGTGCTAGCCCAGGTAGGGGACCCAACCCCAGTCTACAGCGTGAGAGGCAGCGATGTTGCCCGCTACACCGTACCAGTCACCAGTTGTTGTCCATTCAGTGACGCTGTTGCTGGACGAGTCTGGATCCCAGTCAATCAGCTCCTCAGTCCGTGTCTTCACGGTGCCGGCTGTCGTGCTGGAACAGGAAAGGGGTCTTCCCCAAACTGACCCACAAAGCTGGAAGCATAGAACCATGTGGAATGGCTTTGGGTGCTGTAGCACTAACACCACCCTTCAATGGAACTGAGGGTCCGAGCCCAGACCCTGAACCCCCCCAGACCATTATCCCCCCTCCACCAAACTTTACCGCTGGCACTCTGCATTCCGGTATGGAGCGTTCTCCTGGATTCCTCCACCAGGCGGCTTCCAAGTGTGATCCATCAGTCCAGAGAACCCGGTTCCACTGCTCCAGAGTCCAGCGGTGGAGCTTTACATGGAGACCCCCACTGCCAGTGTTTGCCTAAGGGGACCATGTGCTTGGTCATACACATGGGTTAGCAGCGGGCGTGGCCGAAACACCTGGACCCACATGTAGTACATGTCCGTATGTGTTCTCCACAGGTCGAACTGCCTGGGTAGCGGCGAACGAGGAGGTTCCCGGAGTGACCGACGACGCGGCCGACGAGATCATGGAGCGGATCGTGCGCTCGGCCACTCAGTGTCCTCGAGAACGGGCGCAACCACGCGAACGCAGACGCTCACGCGCCAACCGCAAGTCACGTACGTGAATGTTACACCACCAACCAGTCAGATAGACAGACCTCCTTGTCCGCGCTCCTCCCTGTTAGTAACTCCTCTCCCTCCTCTTTCCCTCAGTGAGGAGGACGCTGAAGAACGGCTTAACCCCAGAAGAAGCTCAGGCTCTGGGCCTGGAGGCCTCGGAGATGCAGGTGTGAAGGTCCACCAACTCCTGCTGCCGCGAGCTCCACACCCCCCTCCCCCATTAGCTGCCGTGCATTCACAGGCCTCGCCAGGTCCACGCAAACCTCCTGCCCCACTCCAGGACCCTGGGCAGCGTTTCTTCAGATCGAGGCTGATGGACTCCAGCATGTATTCTCCTCTCCTGAGGGATCCCACGTGCTCCCACGCAGTGTCCACTGTTCCCATGTCCTCAAACACGACAGTCTGAGACACCATGGCTAATCAACATTGCTAGCATGACTGAGCTTCTGCAGCAGCGATAGTGATTTAGCAGTTGCAGCAGTGCTACCGTTTTAGGGTGGAGCGCAACGAAAGCTATCTGATCTTGTGTAGCATTGCTAATCTGTGTCAGTGGAGCTGCTCCGCAGATGTACTGACTGGCTGTACTGATGATTAGCTCTGCTAAACCAGAGTTAGCGTTTATGGCTAGAGCTTTTCTGTAGCATTGGAGCTGTACCAAAGCAGAGTTAGCATTTTTGTGCTCCTGTAGCAGTGCTAATGTAGGTGGGTGAAATGTTTCTGTAGCAGTGTTAGCGTTTTTGTGTGGAGCATGTAGCCACAATAAAGTTTAGCTTGACTAAAGCAGATTAGCTGCTGTTTTGTGGAGCTCTGCTAAAGCGGGGTTAGCATTATGGCTAGAGCTCTTCTGTAGCATGAGTAATGCATTTCAGTGGAGCTCTGCTAAAGGGCAGTTAGCATTATGGCTAGTGCTCTTCTGTAGCATTGCTAATATATTTTAGTGGAGTTCTGCTAAAGCGGAGTTAGCATTACGGCCAGAGCTCTTCTGTAGCATTGCTAATATATTTTAGTGGAGTTCTGCTAAAGCGGAGTTAGCATTATGGCCAGAGTTCTTCTGTAGCATTGCTAATATATTTCAGTGGAGCTGTGCTAAAGTGGAGTTAGTATTATGGCTAATCCTCTTCTCTAGCATTGCTAATGTATTTCAGTGGAGCTTCTAAAGCGGAGTTAGCATTATGGCCAGAGCTGTTCTGTGGCATGGCTAATGTATTTCAGTGGAGCTCTGCTAAAGCGGAGTTAGCATTATGACTAGAGCTCTTCTGTAGCATGGCTAATGTATTTCAGTGGAGCTCTGCTAAAGCGGAGTTAGCATTATGGCTAGTGCTATTTTATAGCATTGAGAAGTGGAGCTCAGCCTAAGCGGAATTAGCCCTTATGGCTAGTAGAGCTCTATTAGCAATGTTTTTGCACAAAGTATTTCTGTAGCAGAATTAGCATTTTCAGTAGACCTCTGCTAACGCCACATTAATAGTTTTAGTCAGGCACATGTACAGGACCTTCCGCTGGATCTCACCGTGTTTTCAGAACCAACATTAACACTCCATCGTTGCCGTCTCAGGATAAAGGACCTGCCGGAATGCTGCCGCAGCCAGAGCGGGAAGTCCAGCTAAGCCACCGGGACCGTTACCTACAGCACTGGGGCTGTAGGGTTTGAGGAACCCATTGACCTTTAGAACAGTGAGGACCGGGTGAGACCATCATCGGGGTCTAGAACAACGTTCAGGAAGTGTTTAGCTAATCCAGGCTCCGCCCACAGAGCTTAGAGTTATACACTCGGTCCTTGTCCAGCCTCACCACACTCTACATGCGAACACGAGTGGGCGGAGCCTGAATGGGTTCATGCTTTATGACCATGGTTCAGCTCAGTTAGTGGGTTGCGAAGCCCCTGAGTGTCCTGAGGGGGGCGCACCTGCCCCGTCGGTGGAGTGGTCTCGCAGTGTACCTTGTGCCTTCGATCAGTGCCGGACTGTAGATGGGTCTAATAATCGTCATCAGTGTTTCTGATTGAGTTACTGAGGTCAGCGAGGCTGGGGGGAGGACTGGTACCAGCTCCGCCGGGGTATACACCCTCACGCTGCACCTCTGTGGTGGGACTGGCCGCACGGTCCTGAGCACCTTATTGCCGTTCGGTATGTGGGGTATTTATGGGGAAGTAAGATTTACATGTGTATACGAGACGTCTACGTTTATAGAGTTATATAACTCTAATTATGACCTTTAAAGTGTCGTCAATCTGAACAACGTAAACTCGGTGTACTGTCGACGCTGAGTTTGTACAGACTGTGTGTGTTTGTTTGTTTGTTTGTTTGTTCTTCTCTGTAGTAAACAGTGTGTGATGCTCTGATCGTTTGTTCTAATTTAATTCAGACTGAAGATTTTGAGCCTTGCATGGTCACCGAAACCTCTCTGCTTTTAAATCTGCGCTCCAGGAAGTGAAGAGTTGATGTTGTTGTTTTCCCGTTGTCGTGGTGACAGCTACAGGTGAGGTCGCTGTCCTGCCTTAGTAGCCGCTCGGTTTAGTTTCTCTTCACTGATAGATCCTCTCATTTCTCACAGTGCTTTGATCTTATTTTGGATTATTTTGATTTTATTTTGGATTATTTTGGATTATTGTGGGCGTGTGAAGCGGGACAGTTTGCAGTGTTGCACTCTGGGACGTTATTAAACGGTGTGTTCACACATTTCTCCAATAAAAGTCTTTTTCTGAATCTGTTTACGGTTTATTTATTATGCTTATTTTTAAAAAGTGTGAAAAGGGAATGAAGGAAGGAGAAAAGCCAGCAGTGAGCCCGTCACTTTCCCTAATGCCTGAAATGTGACAGATACTTACTAGCTAAAAGCTAAAAGCTAAAAGCTAAACCCAAATTAGGCTAGGTTAGCTAACATCACTTCTATGTGATGTTAGCTAACCTAGCCTAGCATAGCATTTCTCAGTGTTTCTCACTCTCACTTGTTAGCATAGCGTTTCTCAGTGGTTAAGAGAATCTGTGGTAAATCAGAGCTAATCGGTGCTAATCTGCAGGTACACCAGGATATTTTTAAGAGCAGATCTCTACAATACCGCCCTGAACACATACAGTCATACACTATACTCCCCCTTCCAGATCACTGAATTCAGGTGTTCCAGTCACTTCCATGGCCACAGGTGTATAAACCAAGCACCTAGACGTGCAGACTGTTCCTACAGACATTAGAGGGAGAATGGGTCGCTCTCAGGAGCTCAGTGAACTCCAGCGTGGTACCGTGATAGGATCTCACCTGTGCAACAAGTCCAGTCGTGAAATTTCCTCCCTACTAAATATTCCACAGTCGACTGTCAGTGGGATTATAACACAGTGGGAGCGATTGGGAACGACAGCAACTCAGCCACGAAGTGGTAGACCACGTACAATGACAGGGCGGGGTCAGCGGATGCTGAGGGGCATAGTGCGCAGAGGTCACCAACTTTCTGCAGAGTCCATCACTACAGACCTCCAAACTTCATGTGTCCTTCAGATCAGCTCAAGAACCGTGTGTAGAGAGCTTCATGGAATGGGTTTACATGGCCGAGCAGCTGCACCCAAGCCTTACATCACCAAGCGCAATGCAGAGCGTGGAATGCAGTGGTGTAAAGCGCCGCCACTGGACTCTAGAGCAGTGGAGACGTGTTCTCTGGAGTGACCAATCACGCTTCTCCGTCTGGTGATCCGATGGACGAGTCTGGGTTCGGCAGTACCAGGAGAACGGTACTTGTCTGACTGCATTGTGCCGAGTGTAGAGTTTGGTGGAAGGGGGATTATGGGATTATGGTGTGGGGGTGTTGTTCAGGAGGTGGGCTCGGACCCTTAGTTCCAGTGAGAGGAACTCTTAATGCTTCAGCAGACCAAGAGACTCTGGACCATCTCATGATCCCAACTTTGTGGAACAGTTTGGGAACACTGGGAAATCACTCATCTATAACACAGTGAGTACTTCTTGTGGAGAACCACAGGGGTCCGTTTTAGTCACTAAAGAAGCTTTATATCACCTGTAGAACCATCACTAGAGTCCAGCCTTTCCCTCTCAGAGCGACACAGAGAAACACCTTCATGTGTTCGTTACAGCAGAGTGGGTCACTGTAAGGGGCCTCCTACTGGGGTTCCTAAGTGAACAGTCCATCCCCTACAACTCATACAGAACTCAGCAGCATGGATCCTATCACAATGAAGCGAAGTGCTGGTATGTTGGTACGGTGAAGTATTGGTGTGGTGGTACGGTGAAGTGAAGTGCTGGTATGGTGGTACAGTGAAGTATTGGTGTGGTGGTACGGTGACGTATTGGTGTGGTGGTACGGTGACGTATTGGTGTGGTGGTACGGTGAAGTGAGGTGCTGGTATGTTGGTACGGTGAAGTATTGGTGTGGTGGTACGGTGACGTATTGGTGTGGTGGTACGGTGACGTATTGGTGTGGTGGTACAGTGAAGTGCTGGTGTGGTGGTATGGTGAAGTATTGGTGTGGTGGTATGGTGAAGTATTGGCATGGTGGTACAGTGAAGTGCTGGAATGGTGGTACAGTGAAGTGCTGGTGTGGTGGTACGGTGAAGTGTTGGTGTGGTGGTACAGTAAAGTGCTGGTGTGGTGGTACAGTGAAGTGCTGGTGTGGTGGTACGGTGAAGTATTGGTGTGGTGGTACAGTGAAGTATTGGTGTGGTGGTACGGTGAAGTGCTGGTATGGTGGAATGCTAAAGTGAAGTGCTGGTATGGTGGTACAGTGAAGTATTGGTGTGGTGGTATGGTGATGTGCTGGTATGGTGGTACGGTGAAGTGAAGTGCTGGTGTGGTGGTACAGTGAAGTATTGGTGTGGTGGTATGGTGAAGTGCTGGTATGGTGGTACAGTGAAGTATTGGTGTGGTGGTATGGTGATGTGCTGGTATGGTGGTACGGTGAAGTGCTGGTATGGTGGTACAGTGAAGTATTGGTGTGGTGGTACGGTGAAGTGCTGGTATGGTGGAATGCTAAAGTGAAGTGCTGGTATGGTGGTACAGTGAAGTATTGGTGTGGTGGTACGGTGAAGTGCTGGTGTGGTAGTACGGTGATGTGCTGGTATGGTGGTACGGTGAAGTGCTGGTGTGGTGGTACGGTGAAGTATTGGTGTGGTAGTACAGTGAAGTATTGGTGTGGTGGTACAGTGAAGTGCTGGTATGGTGGTACAGTGTAGTATTGGTGTGGTGGTACGGTGATGTGCTGGTATGGTGGTACAGTGAAGTATTGGCGTGGTGGTACGGTGATGTGCTGGTATGGTGGTACGGTGAAGTGTTGGTGTGGTGGTACGGTGAAGTGCTGGTATGGTGGTACGGTGAAGTGCTGGAATGGTGGTACAGTGAAGTGCTGGAATGGTGGTACAGTGAAGTATTGGTGTGGTGGTACGGTGAAGTGCTGGTATGTTGGTACGGTGAAGTATTGGTGTGGTGGTACGGTGAAGTGAAGTGCTGGTATGTTGGTATGGTGACGTATTGGTGTGGTGGTACGGTGAAGTGCAGGTATGGTGGTACAGTGAAGTATTGGTGTGGTGGTACGGTGAAGTATTGGTGTGGTGGTACAGTGAAGTGCTGGTATGGTGGTATGGTGAAGTATTGGTGTGGTGGTACGGTGAAGTATTGGTGTGGTGGTACGGTGGTACAGTGAAGTGCTGGTGTGGTGGTACGGTGAAGTGTTGGTATGGTGGTACGGTGAAGTGCTGGTGTGGTGGTACAGTGAAGTATTGGTGTGGTGGTACAGTGAAGTGCTGGTATGGTGGTACAGTGAAGTATTGGTGTGGTGGTACGGTGAAGTGAAGTGCTGGTGTGGTGGTACAGTGAAGTATTGGTGTGGTGGTATGGTGAAGTGCTGGTATGGTGGTACAGTGAAGTATTGGTGTGGTGGTATGGTGATGTGCTGGTATGGTGGTACGGTGAAGTGAAGTGCTGGTGTGGTGGTACAGTGAAGTATTGGTGTGGTGGTATGGTGAAGTGCTGGTATGGTGGTACAGTGAAGTATTGGTGTGGTGGTATGGTGATGTGCTGGTATGGTGGTACGGTGAAGTGAAGTGCTGGTGTGGTGGTACAGTGAAGTATTGGTGTGGTGGTATGGTGAAGTGCTGGTATGGTGGTACAGTGAAGTATTGGTGTGGTGGTATGGTGATGTGCTGGTATGGTGGTACGGTGAAGTGAAGTGCTGGTGTGGTGGTACAGTGAAGTATTGGTGTGGTGGTATGGTGAAGTGCTGGTATGGTGGTACAGTGAAGTATTGGTGTGGTGGTATGGTGATGTGCTGGTATGGTGGTACGGTGAAGTGAAGTGCTGGTGTGGTGGTACAGTGAAGTATTGGTGTGGTGGTATGGTGAAGTGCTGGTATGGTGGTACAGTGAAGTATTGGTGTGGTGGTATGGTGATGTGCTGGTATGGTGGTACGGTGAAGTGAAGTGCTGGTGTGGTGGTACAGTGAAGTATTGGTGTGGTGGTATGGTGAAGTGCTGGTATGGTGGTACAGTGAAGTATTGGTGTGGTGGTATGGTGATGTGCTGGTATGGTGGTACGGTGAAGTGCTGGTATGGTGGTACAGTGAAGTGCTGGAATGGTGGTACAGTGAAGTATTGGTGTGGTGGTACGGTGAAGTGCTGGTATGTTGGTACGGTGAAGTATTGGTGTGGTGGTACGGTGAAGTGAAGTGCTGGTATGTTGGTATGGTGACGTATTGGTGTGGTGGTACGGTGAAGTGCAGGTATGGTGGTACAGTGAAGTATTGGTGTGGTGGTACGGTGAAGTATTGGTGTGGTGGTACAGTGAAGTGCTGGTATGGTGGTATGGTGAAGTATTGGTGTGGTGGTACGGTGAAGTATTGGTGTGGTGGTACGGTGGTACAGTGAAGTGCTGGTGTGGTGGTACGGTGAAGTGTTGGTATGGTGGTACGGTGAAGTGCTGGTGTGGTGGTACAGTGAAGTATTGGTGTGGTGGTACAGTGAAGTGCTGGTATGGTGGTACAGTGAAGTATTGGTGTGGTGGTACGGTGAAGTATTGGTGTGGTGGTACAGTGAAGTGCTGGTATGGTGGTATGGTGAAGTATTGGTGTGGTGGTACGGTGGTACGGTGAAGTGTTGGTATGGTGGTACGGTGAAGTGCTGGTGTGGTGGTACAGTGAAGTATTGGTGTGGTGGTACAGTGAAGTGCTGGTATGGTGGTACAGTGAAGTATTGGTGTGGTGGTACGGTGAAGTATTGGTGTGGTGGTACAGTGAAGTGCTGGTATGGTGGTATGGTGAAGTATTGGTGTGGTGGTACGGTGGTACGGTGAAGTGTTGGTATGGTGGTACGGTGAAGTGCTGGTGTGGTGGTACAGTGAAGTATTGGTGTGGTGGTACAGTGAAGTGCTGGTATGGTGGTACAGTGAAGTATTGGTGTGGTGGTACGGTGAAGTATTGGTGTGGTGGTACAGTGAAGTGCTGGTATGGTGGTATGGTGAAGTATTGGTGTGGTGGTACGGTGGTACGGTGAAGTGTTGGTATGGTGGTACGGTGAAGTGCTGGTGTGGTGGTACAGTGAAGTATTGGTGTGGTGGTACAGTGAAGTGCTGGTATGGTGGTACAGTGAAGTATTGGTGTGGTGGTACGGTGAAGTATTGGTGTGGTGGTACAGTGAAGTATTGGTGTGGTGGTATGGTGATGTGCTGGTATGGTGGTACGGTGAAGTGCTGGTGTGGTGGTACGGTGATGTGCTGGTATGGTGGTACAGTGAAGTATTGGTGTGGTGGTACGGTGAAGTGCTGGTATGGTGGAATGCTAAAGTGAAGTGCTGGTATGGTGGTACAGTGAAGTATTGGTGTGGTGGTACGGTGAAGTGCTGGTGTGGTAGTACGGTGATGTGCTGGTATGGTGGTACGGTGAAGTGCTGGTGTGGTGGTACGGTGAAGTATTGGTGTGGTGGTACAGTGAAGTATTGGTGTGGTGGTACGGTGAAGTATTGGTGTGGTGGTACAGTGAAGTGCTGGTATGGTGGTACAGTGTAGTATTGGTGTGGTGGTACGGTGATGTGCTGGTATGGTGGTACAGTGAAGTATTGGCGTGGTGGTACGGTGATGTGCTGGTATGGTGGTACGGTGAAGTATCGGTGTGGTGGTACAGTGAAGTGCTGGTATGGTGGTACGGTGAAGTATTGGTGTGGTGGTACGGTGATGTGCTGGTATGGTGGTACGGTGAAGTATTGGTGTGGTGGTACAGTGAAGTGCTGGTATGGTGGTACGGTGAAGTATTGGTGTGGTGGTATGGTGATGTTCTGGTATGGTGGTACGGTGAAGTATTGGTGTGGTGGTACGGTGAAGTATTGGTGTGGTGGTACGGTGAAGTGCTGGTATGGTGGTTTGACGGGGTTCTGAAAGGAGAACTGCTGGAGTCTGAGGAGCTTTGTGTGTAATACGGTCAGTGACGGTACGTGTGGTGTTCAAAGTCCAGGATGTTTATGGAAGCTGTTCTGAGTTATCTGTAAACGGAGTTCATGTGGAGGTCACTGTCCTCTGTCCACACAGAGAGAAATAAAGATCTGTGGGGGGAACTCTCACTTTTCTGCTGTATCATGCTCAGACTCAGCTTTGATTAGGAGACAGTTTGGTTCCGTACTTGTTCTAGATTGTGAAGGCGGTTAAATGTCTGAAAGTACACAAGCGAGTTTGATATAGTACTGATCTGATATAGAACCTGATCTGTAGAACAGCCTCACTTCACTGTCCATGACACCAACACTTTCACTTTTAATAGTAATGCTGTCTTTACTGTCCCTTAAGTTCTAGATATTTACTACATAAAGGTACAGAACCGAAAGTACTAGATCATTCTATTAAGTAACATGATGGTGTCTTACAATACACTTAAACTAAATTACACTAAAATGTCCAACAAGTTCTAGATATTAACTGAGGGTGGGGGGTACACACTCCAAGGTACTAGATAAATCTTTTGGGTAACATGATCTCAAATTTAAATATTGTCAAATTAAATTTTACTGAAATACCCAACATGTTCTAGATATGAACTGCATAAGTTAGTAGTGGACTACATTGCAGTTAACCCAAAAGCACACGGAATACCCAACATGTTCTAGATATTAACTGAAATGTGTGATGCCATCTCCAAAGTACTAGATAAATACACAAATATCTTATAAATATTATGTTATAAATGTACTACCTTATTAAGTATAAATATATGAGGATCTTATGGGTGGGTTCCAATACAGGTAAACTAAATCACACTGAAATACCCAACATGTTCCACCTGTAAACTGAGTTAGTGTGTGGTACAGTCTCCAAAGTACTAGATAAATATTTTGGGTAACATGAAAAGGTTCAATACAGTTGAAAGGAATTACACTAAAATATTCATGTTCTAGATTTTAACTGTGTGAGGTACAATCTCCTAAGTACTAGATACTTATTTTACTAGGTAACATAATGGTGGTTTCCAGCATGTGCAAGCAGCAAAGTAAACAATACTCATTGATCAATACTACAGTCCAGATCACTTTCGGTTCTAGATAACGGGCTGGTCCATGCTGTAAAAGACGTCCCGCCTTTTAAGACCCAGTGAGTACCTGATACTGATTGGTCTTATTTACTTTTCTGTTTAAATGTTTCACATAACAACACTTACACTTAGCCAGCTAATATCTAGAACCTGTTTTCAGTGTAATGTAGTTAAACTGTACCTACAAACTGATGATTGTACCATCATGCTGCCCAACATAAATACCCATTGCTTTGGATTATGTACAAGGCCATTCTCCAGCTAATATCTAGAACTTTAGGTACTATAGAAGAGCCCACTACTCATTTTACATATATGTATAGAACCAGCATTCTAGCCCTATTCGTTCATGCTGAAGGGGCATTTCAGCTTAGGCTGTTTTTTGAATGAGGCACAGCCAATCAGAACACAGCTCATTTACATACCCCTCAGTCCTAAAGGCAGAGTCTGTCTACTGGTAGGGGGTGGGGACAGGCTGGTGAAGCACCATGTAGACATGAATGACGATCACACGGACGTTCTAGGTGGAACAGTGATTATTAGAATGTGGAGTTGGAGATGGTGGAGTCATTTAAGGCCAGCGAGGAAGAGGAAACGGGCCTTAGTGAACTGCCTCGTCGTGCGGTTGTGTAAGATGTTGTAATGATTAATGACTGACCAGACGAGCCGCACTGAGCTGCCAGTGCCGTTTACAGCCTGTGAATGTTCCACACACGATAATGAGGCTCTGCAGATGATAGCAATGCCGGTTCTGTGTTCATTAATGACCTCCAGTTAGATTACTATCACATACACGGTGAAACATTAGATTTCCTGGGTGTGGAAGGCTCGGTTCTCCCATAAACACACCGGGTCAGAATTCCGGAACCACGTACAGCTGTGTACCCTCATCACGGCAGTGAGAACCGACTCAGTGGCTGTAGTTCATGTCACTGAAAGGCTGCAGAAGTAAGCTAACACCAGAGGCCCCAGGACAGAACCCTGGGGTACACCACATTCAACTTCAGTTCATTCGGAATACTAGGACCCCAACTTCAAACATCCTGACCTAGTCACATGATCACGGTTCTGTCTTTTACATCTGATCACTTCTTCACATCTGATCACACTTTCACATCTGGTCACTTTTTCAAATCCGATCACACTTTTTCAGATCTGATCACACTTCTTCACATCTGATCACTTCTTCACGTCTGATCACTCTTTCAGATCTGATCACACTTTTTCACATCTGATCACTTCTTCACATCTGATCACTCTTTCAGATCTGATCACACCTTTTCACATCTGGTCACTTTTTCAAATCCGATCACACTTTTTCAGATCTGATCACACTTCTTCACATCTGATCACTTCTTCACGTCTGATCACTCTTTCAGATCTGATCACACTTTTTCACATCTGATCACTTCTTCACATCTGATCACTCTTTCAGATCTGATTACACTTTTTCAAATCCGATCACACTTTTTCAGATCTGGTCACACTTTTTCACATCTGATCACTTTTTCACATCTGATCACACTTTTTCACATCTGATCACTTTTTCAGATCTGATCACACTTTTTGCATCTGACCACGCGGTTTCAGATGTGATCATACTTTTTTGCATCTGATCTCGCAGTTTCAGATCTGATTACACTTCTTCACATCTGATCACACTTCTTCACATCTGATCACACTTTTTCACATTTGATCACACTTCTTCACATCTGATCACACTTCTTCACATCTGATCACTTTTTCAGATCTGATCACACTTCTTCACATTTGATCACACTTCTTCACATCTGATCACACCTTTTGCATCTGATCACGCGGTTTCAGATCTGATTGCATTTTTTCACATCATCACACTACTGTTTACACGTATCTTTTTTACACAATCGCTTTTTCCATGTGATCTTATTTTCACGTGATCATGCTTTTTTCACATCATCAGATCGTGTTTTAAAATGTGATCACAAGTTTTGTTTCACATGTGATCACATTTTTCGCAACTGATCATGCATTTATCACACATCACACTTTGATGATTGGCTGTTTCTTCATGTGATCACCTTTATTTTTACACATGGTCATTTCATGGTCATTCACATATGATCACTTGTTTTCATGTGTTTACACTCCAGTTTACATGTGATCAAACTTTCTCACATGACTGTGATTTTCCATGTGATTACCCTTTTGGTTTTGTATGTGAGCACACTTTTCTTTTACAGGTGATCCATTTTTTTCACATGTGATCTTTTCTACATTATCACACCTATATACACCTGTAGTACAACACTTTCCTGGTTCCTCTAAGCACTGTACTGTGTGTGGTGTATAGTGTAATGTAGGTACAGTGCGTAACAGATAGTGCTCTGGATTTCAGATGACAGATAATCCTCTGGATTTCAGATGACAGATAATCCTCTGGATTTCAGATGACAGATAATGCAATCGCTGCCTGCATGTACCTGGATGTAGGCTCTGACTCTGATATTGATTCTATTGATGATGCTGATTCTGATGCTGATTCTGATATTGACTCTGACGTTGACGTGGTGTTAAGGACAGTCGGTGTAACAGTCTGTGTACATGTAGTCCTGCGTGGTGCAGCCATCTGATAATGGTGCTGAGGTTGGTCTGTTCACCATGCTGCAGTTCTGTGTTCAGAAAACGACTCAGTTATCATTCTAGATCTTTCTCTGTGCTGAGAAGAGGAAACGGCTGCAGCTGATAAGCTGAGTTACAGTCTTACACCAATGAAGACACACAGTTTGGTGTCAGTGGGCTTTAATGTTAGCTAGATATAGCTAGCCAACCTAGCTAACGTTAGCTCCCACTGGCAAACACCAAAGTGGCCTTTGTGGAGACCCTTGACTAGACTGTGGGGTTTATAGGGTGTTTCCTGCTATGAACCCACATCCCACATGCTGTCCAGCTAAAGCTAATATATCTAGCCTTAGCTCTGCCTTAGCTAGATAGCTAGCTATCTTCATCAGCCCTTTACTGACCAACAAGCCTGACGACTGGAACAAGAAGACATGACTTCATAGCATGAAACACCCTAAAAACACCCCACAGACTATATGGAGTATCAGCAAAGGGCCAGTTTGGCTTCGCCAGTAGGTGCTAACGTTAGCTAGACTAGCTAGCTAGCTAGTTAACATTAGAGACCACTGGCAGCAAACTGTGTTTTCCTTCATTGGTGTAAGAACTGTAACTCAGCTTATCAGCTGCAGCCGTTTCCTCTTCTCTTTCCCATCCCAAGGAAAGATCTAGAACGATAACTGAATAGATTTATGGATCCAGATCAATGAGAGTCTTAGTGCAGTAGAGGTCACGACCTGGACGTGAAAGTTGCTATGTCATGGCTTATCAAGCCGATTTATATTAACCCCCACCCCCCCCCCCCCCCGGCCAGACTTCTGCAGGCCGCTGTCATTGGCTTTCAGCACGTGAACCCACATCATTTATTTATTTATTTATTTATTTATTTATTTGTGTTTGTGTGTCTGTATGATCATGTATCAGTTCTGATAATCTATCTATCTATCTGTCTGTATGATCATGTGTCAGTTCTGCGTGTTGTCCAGCAGAGGGCGCCGCTGCTGCGCAGCTGTCTGAGCGCACTGCGCATGCTCCGAGCGGGCTGCGTTATATAAGGCAGTAGAAGTTCCGTGATTCAGCAGTGTTTGTAAACGCTGGGTTCTCTTGGGTTCTACTGTTCCTGCAGTGCTGTGAAGATGGCTAAGAACATGCTGCTGTACTGGTGCTCTGGATCTCCACCCTGCTGGAGGGTGATGATCACTCTGGAGGAGAAGAAGCTGCAGGGCTACACCAGCAAACTGCTCTCCTTCGAAAAGAGGGAGCACAAGGGTGCGGAGGTGCTGGCGCTGAACCCGCGGGGTGAGGTGAGGACATAGACACTGTGTCTGGACCCGTGTTCAGGTTTAGGTTACTGTATCTGACTGGGAGAAATACAGCTGGGTGAACTGCCCCCGACTCCAGTGGGTGGAGGGGTAGAAGGGTAGTCAAGTGAAGTCGTTTTATTGTCAGTACTTCATTATGTACAGACATAGAGAGGACTGAAACTGCGTTACTCTCCGACCCAAGGTTAAATAAACATTTAACAATAAATAGAACATCTAAATCAAGAACAAGAGTATATACAACGTAATAAACAATAAATATAAAATAGACTGATTTAAGACACACGATAGAATAAAATAAGGGCCCTGAGAGACATAAGACACAGGAAGACACTGAAGACAATAAGGGCGATAGAGTGACGTGTGCACTAGCAGAATTAGGATGCAGGATTAAAGTGGGTGTGACAGGGCCAGTATAAACAGCAGTGCAGGTTGAATCACATTAAGGCTGTTTGAAGTGATGAGTGCAGACCAGTTCACAGTCCCAGTTCGGTGTTAATGGGGGGATTAAGAGGGAACGCCAGGATAAAATCCTAAAAGCTGTCTAAAGTGTGTGCAGCCCAGTTCAGGATTGATGGCGGGGTTCAGGGTGCTGAGTTTGTGTGTGCAGGGGGCAGAAGTGGGAGGGGGGTGGAGCAGGGAGAGAGTTAAGCATGCTGACAGCCTGGTGGATAGGGCTGTCCCTCAGTCTGCTGGTCCTAGCCCCGAGACTCCTCCCTGATGGCAGCAGATTGAAGAAGCTGTGTAGTGTGTGGGTAGTTCAGGGCTTTAAAGACCACGCCCCTGGGGTCTGCTGAGGACCACCAGACCTACAGAATAAAGAGCTCCAGTATCTGGTCATGGAGCTCTGTGTGGTTTACTGATCTTCCTGAGCTCTATGAACTGTCCCCTACTCTGGAGGGCTGTAGAGACCCCGGGTTTGAACACAGGTAGACACATTGAGTGACACAGAGCTTTATTCTTTAAAGGTCAACAGAACCGCCTAATCTGTTGGATTATAACTGTAGTGTATTTACAGTGTGTGGTGTATAGTGCAGTGTATTTACAGTGTGTGGTGTATAGTGCAGTGTATTTACAGTGTGTGGTGTATAGTGTAGTGTATTTACAGTGTGTGGTGTATAGTGTAGTGTATTTACAGTGTGTGGTGTATAGTGTAGTTACAGTGTGTAATGTGCAGTGCAGTTGCAGTGTGTAGTGTAGTTACCGTGTGTAGTGTTCAGTGCTGGTGTAGTGTAGGTACAGTGTGTAGTGTATAGTGCTGGTGTAGTGTAGGTACAGTGTGTAGTGTATAGTGCTGGTGTAGTGTAGCTACAGTGTATAGTGTAGGTACAGTGTGTAGTGTATAGTTCTGGTGTAGTGTAGCTACAGTGTGTAGTGTTTAGTGCTGCTGTAGTGTGTAGGTACAGTGTGTAGTGTATAGTGCTGGTGTAGTGTAGGTACAGTATGTAGTGTAGGTACAGTGTGTAGTGTATAGTGCTGGTGTAGTGTATAGTGCTGGTGTAGTGTAGGTACAGTGTATAGTGCTGGTGTAGTGTAGGTACAGTGTGTAGTGTACATACAGTGTGTAGTGTAGGTGCTGTGTGTAGTGTATAGTGCTGGTGTAGTATAGGTACAGTGTGTAGTGTATAGTGCTGGTCTAGTGTAGGTACAGTGTGTAGTGCTGGTGTAGTGTAGGTACAGTGTATACTGTGTAGTGTAGGTACAGTGTGTAGTGTAGGTACAGCGTGTAGTGTAGGTATAGGGTGTAGTGCTGGTGTAGTGTAGGTACAGTGTATACTGTGTAGTGTAGGTACAGTGTGTAGTGTAGGTACAGTGTGTAGTGCTGGTGTAGTGTAGGTACAGTGTATACTGTGTAGTGTAGGTACAGTGTGTAGTGCTGGTGTATTGTAGGTACAGTGTGTAGTGCTGGTGTATTGTAGGTACAGTGTGTAGTGCTGGTGTAGTGTAGGTACAGTGTGTAGTGCTGGTGTAGTGTAGGTACAGTGTGTAGTGTATAGTGCTGGTGTAGTGTAGGTACAGTGTATACTGTGTAGTGTAGGTACAGTGTGTAGTGCTGGTGTATTGTAGGTACAGTGTGTAGTGCTGGTGTAGTGTAGGTACAGTGTGTAGTGTAGGTACAGTTAATAACCCAAACGTCTTCTGAACTTTGACCTACTAATCTAATACGGTCACGTGGTGTTCTAGACCTCCACCTAGTAGAAGTGATGATCGCTCCATGTTAATCAGGAAACATGGCGTACAGACCAACCTAACCGATACTCTTCTACTCTTTAGCTCCCCACTTTCAAGGATGGAGACGTTGTGGTGAATGAATCCATCGCTGCCTGCTTGTACCTGGAGGTAGGTGGTACTGAACACACCTTCTGCATAGTTATTAAGATCTAGGTCAAGGAGACGGTTCTCTCCTGCAGCACCTCCTGCAGTTCAGTTCCTTTTACAGTCTTTACACCAGCTAATTACAGTTATACAGCTATACAACACAAGAGTGAGTTATACACTCGACCTAACGAGAAACTGTAGAACAGACTCGGTTTATACCACAATACCTACATTTAGAGCTTAGAGTTATACACTCGACCTAACGAGGAACTGTAGAACAGACTCAGTTTATACCACAGTACCTACATTTAGAGCTTAGAGTTATACACTCGACCTAACGAGAAACTGTAGAACAGGTTTACACCTCAGTAATTTTGTCTGTCTGTGTTTCTGCAGAACCGTTTTAAGTCTCAGGGTACTCAGCTGATTCCGGACAGTCCGACTGAACAGGCTCTGGTTCTGCAGAAAACTTTGGAGGCCCTCTCACTGCAGCAGAAGATGTGTAAGAAAATTAAGAGGTTTTTTTTTTCCATAATTCATAATTCAGTGTTTGAGTGATTCAGAGTGGACTCCGATTCTGACTGGATGATTCCGATATTGACTCTGACTCAGTGATTCTGATACTGACTGACTCTGTTGTAGATTCTGATTCTGAAATTGACTCTTGTGATTCTGAAATTGACTCTGTGATCTGAAATTCACTTGGTGATTCTGATACAGACTCTGACTCTATTGTTGATTCTGATACTGATACTGTCTCAGTGATTCTGATACTGACACTGACTCAGTGATTCTGATTCTGACTCAGTTATTCTGATTCTGACATTGATTCAGTGATTCTGACATTGATTCAGTGATTCTGATTCTGATTCAGTGATTCTGATTCTGACTCAGTGATTCTGATTCTGACTCTTATATTGACTCAGTGATTCTGAAATTGACTCAGTGATTCTGATACTGACTCAGACTCTGTTGTTGATTCTGATACTGATACTGACTCAGTGATTCTGATACTCACTCTGACTGGTAGATTCTGATTCTGACTCCGTGATTCTGATATTGATTCAGTGATTCTGATTCTGACTCTGATATTGAGTCAGTGATTATGATTCTGACTCTGATATTGACTCAGTGATTCTGATTTGGACTCTTATACTGATTCCGTGATTCTGATTCCGCCTGAGTTGTTGAATCGTTTACGGTTCTGCTGTCTAGATGACGTTCTCTTCTACGATTATTTCATTCCGGAGCCTGAGAGACACGAGTCTGCTTTGAAGAGACATAAGGAGGCCCTGACCGCTGAGCTGAAGCTGTGGGAGACCTACCTGCAGAAGGTAAGATCAGCCTGAGGGTTGGAGAAGATGCTCCACGAAACGTTCTTAATGGAGAACATGCACAGGGAAGGTTCTATGGTTTACAGAATCTACAGTAATGTGCAGAAATCAGAGACCCAGAAGCCTCTGTATCAGATGTTTGAGTGTTTAATGTGTCCAGCTTCCGTTCTTTCCCTTTAGACCTTTATTAAACTATCACCGTTATTGGTGAGAGAATCGTCAAACAGTTCAAACAGAACAAATCCTCACTGCGGGATCACACAGAATTCCGGTCTCTCACTCTACATACTACTGTGAAAAGATTCCAGGAAATCCGAAACCTGAAACCACCACATGACCTTCAAGCCCTTAGACAGCTCTGCATGCTCCATGGGCTGGGGAATACTTTGGAAATACTTCAGGAGCGCCGCCGAGTTCTCTGGGTCCAGGTTCACCTGGTCCAAAATACAGTGGAAATGTGTGCTGCGGTCAGATGAGTCCACGTTTTGGGTTTTTGGGAAAAATGGACGTTGCGTTCCCCATGCCAGAGACAAAAGATCCGGACTTTTATCATTAGCCATAGTGCGGGGGGCATCAGTGACCACCACATGGGTGACCTGTGTAAAGGTACCCTTGACACAGAGGTGTTGATTGAGAGACATATGCTGGCGTCAAGACAACGTCTGTTCCCGGGAAGTCCGTCGTTATTCCAGAAGGGGGTGATCGGGCAGGTCGTACCTACGGATCAGGCCTACTGTGTTCCCGGCAGATCCAGTCTTGTCAACATCTCTCTCGTTAGAGACATCCTGGACCTGTCTGGCTGGGACTAATCCCGCTAGACCAGGAAAAGGCTGTTGATCGGGTTGAGGCCTTTGGTTTCTCCCCAAGGTTTGTTTCAATGGGTAAGGTGCTATGTGGTGACACTGAACGTGTGCTGAAGGTCAACGGTGATTTATTTCGGAATTTCGGTGACGGGATTTCAGAAAGGGTTCTTCTGCCAATGTAGATGGGAGCAGAAGTATGGGACTGCTAGAAGGGGACTGGGGAGGAGGAGAGCCAACCTTGCAAGGGGGACTGGGTTGGTTGAGATGAGCGCGGACTTCAGATGTTCGGGAGGGTGTTTTTGGGTGAGTGAGGAATCGTGCAGAGCAATTGGGATGGGGTTCTGGAAGCTGTGCAGGACAGGCTGGGGGAGGTGGAGCTGGGTGGACACAGGATGTCCTTTAGAGCTTTGATATTTAACAATGTAATGGCGTCACCCCTCCGGCGTCGGTTGGCTGTCCTCGAACCGCCTCTTACACGGTATTCTGCCCCTCTCTCTCTCTCTCTCTCTCTCTCTCTCTCAGCCCAGGGGAAATCCCGCCGTCAGAGTGTTTTGTTTTAAGAGGGAGATAACGCACATAATGCACAAACAGAAGACNTCTCTCTCTCTCTCTCTCTCTCTCTCTCTCTCTCTCTCTCTCTCTCTCCCCTGTAGATGGGTAAAGGATCGTATCTGGCTGGGAAGAGTTTCTCGATGGCTGATGTTGCGTGTTTCCCCGACATCGCCTACCTTCCACGTTACGGGTGAGTCAGACTCTACCAGTCGATCAGACAGAGGTGTAGACCCACCCTCACACATGCACTTCATACAGAGCCCTGCTGGCGTTCCACTGCTGGGACAGCGACACCACTCGGTGGTTGCCACCAGAGGGTGCACTTCCAGGGTCTGTGACATGATGTGACCGAGAGGGAGAGTGTGAGTGGAACCGCGGTCAGTCTGTTCTCCTGTGACCGAACGTGAGGGAGCGGCTCAGAACTACAGCAACCAGATCAGACCTAAAGCCCTGATTCCAGGTTGAACAGGCCTGAGAGGAGGAGGAGTCTGGAACACCCACAGTTCGGATACTCTGCATCCTCCCCTCCATGTCCTCGCGTTTCCCCCTGAGTGTGGCTATCTCAGCCCGGTCACTGT
Source organism: Semaprochilodus insignis (assembly GCA_034552555.1). Classification (NCBI taxonomy): domain Eukaryota; kingdom Metazoa; phylum Chordata; class Actinopteri; order Characiformes; family Prochilodontidae; genus Semaprochilodus; species Semaprochilodus insignis. Next base: position 62,387,572 of record CM067474.1, read on the forward strand.
AGCCTCCGGCACAGTTCCTTCACTCGCCCATGTGGGTAGGCCTTCCTCCACGTCACTGATGGTGCTCCTCCCAGTGTCCATGTCAGAGCTCTGACTGGGTGACGGCGGAAAGGTCCGTTCTCAGCGAGGAGAGGATGTCAGGGTGTCCATCTTCGACTCGGGCTGTAGGGGGAGCGAGGGGTTGCGGCAGTCTGCAGAGGGTTTGGGCCTGTTACTAGCGGAGCCGCTCTACTTGTACGGAGACTGGTGGCTGGAATGTGTATCAGACTGCTGTCTCAAACGCTAATCAACATATTTTATATCAGACAACGAAACAAGTAAAACAAGACCAGGAGCAGGAGCAACCTCTCAACGCAGCCTCAACTAGCGCCTCCGAAATCTGTATTTCAGGCTCTAAATGAAAATGTAAAAAGTGAAAGGTGTTGTTTTATTTATTTATTTAAATTTCGGTAATAATAAAACTTTCCAGAAGTAACTTTTAGCTGTAGTAAGACCATAAATAATTATAATTACTTTGGTGTACTGCTGTAATGTAGTTAGAATTGGCTAGCATTGGTTAGCATAGGTTATCAGATCAAGGTCTGTTGGATTTGACTGTTATTATAATGAAAATTAGTTTGGAATTTTGTTGGTTGTTTGTCTGAAATTGGTTACTAAAATTCAAAATGTTTGTTTGTTTGTTTGTTTGTTTGTGTTGTAAACAGGCTGAATAAGGAGCGCTACCCCAAGCTGACGGAGTATTACGAGCTGGTGAAGGAGCGTCCCAGTGTCAAAGCCTCATGGCCTCCAGAGTGGCTGGAGAACCCTCAAGGCCAGGACACAATCAAGGACCTGTGAGGAACCTGTGAGGAACCTCACACAGTAGAGGAGCCTGTGGTCCAATATGAAGAGTGTTAGTCTCCTCTTGGTGTTTGATTCTGACTAATCCAGATGATCAGTATTAATAACCACACACACAATAAGAATGACCCCCAATCAGAACCACACACGCAGTGCAGCTGAGATACGAGCCCTACGGGAGGAGCCTGACTCTCCCTCGTCAGATACGAGCCCTACGGGAGGAGCCTGACTCTCCCTCGTTTCACTAATACACCTGTACGGATCTGATCTGAGAGTTCGGTCAGCTCCAGGTCTCATAGTAACCCCCAGAGTTCCTCCACCAGAACAGCTGCACTGTGTTTCTGTAGCCCACATCCATTAAGGTCTAATCCAGGTCCTGATCTGACCTCAGCGTCTACTGATCCTCCTCAGAGAGAGCTCCCACCTCCTGCCACCTCCATCTTCACTAATCAACCTGCTTCTACTAACTGGACCGTGTTTCAGAACATACGCCTTAAACCTGCTGATCATCTGGACCCAGAACCTGCAGTGCCTTTACCCTGCCGGTCATGTGACCTGTTATGTGTGACGGAGTGTGTTGTGGTCTGTGGCTGTTCCAGTTCCTGCCGTGTACCGCTTTGAGCAGATGTTAATAAAGCCGAGTTCACTCTACACAGCTCTCACTGGGTGTCTCTCTGTCTCTGTGTCTCTCTCTCACTCTATATATATATACACACTCCTCATCAGGAGAACAGCTGCTCCCAGAAGGAGGTGTGGGGCTGCAGGTGTGTTGGGAAGGAAGATAAAGGTCACTAGGATCAATAACTGATGATAAATTTAGACTGATATGATCAATATTTATTGAGCTACACATAGAGAAGTCGTTGCCGCCGTGTTTGCTAACCCAACACGCCAGACGTCTCCACATGGAGCTGTAGAGGTTCCTAATGGTGTCCTGTGATAATCCATCCCATGCAGCTTGAATATCCTCACACAGTTCCTGCAGATGGTGCGGTAGGGGTAGTCGTGGTAACGGTCTGTGTGCATGTAGTCCTGCGTGGTGCAGCCGTCTGCCAATGGTGCTGCACTAACAGGACGACTCATGGAGGACATCACTGCTCGCTGGATGTCTGTAATCGTGGCTGTTGGGTCAGTCAGGTACGTCACATGCATGGCTGAGCGTGAAACTTGAATCATTAGCATGTCTCACCTGCCTTCGTAGTGATGATTAAGGTCTGAGATCTTGGTAGGAGTTATCTAAGAGCTCAGGTCTCCTGGGGTGCCTGAACTTTTACTCACAGTCCCTGTCTGAAGCTGTGTAAGACAGTAATGACTCCCTGATCTCAGGTACAGGTAACGAGTCTTTGATCTGGATATCAGGTGATCTGCTCTCTGAGCTGCTCACAGGACAGGTTTATGACCAGGGCTGGCCGCTCACATGGCCTTTGATCATGTGATCCCACGTCATGTAGTTATCAAGTTTGTGGGTTCTCTGCTTGATGTCGGGACAGGTGGAACGCTGGGAGAACCTGATCAGTGCGGAGGTGAGGGAGCGGTGTTGTGTGTGTGGTCGTGTGCACCGCTGGGTTAAAGTTTAAAAGTAAAAGAAATGAAAGATGTTAAATATGGAGGCTTTGTTTATGTGTTTACTCACTGACTCATCTATTTATTTATTTGTTTGTTTGTTTGTTTGTTTGTTCATGTGTTGACGTGCTTATTTATACACAGGGCTATAGTATTTACTATGGAATTTATTTTATGGAATTATTGATTTATTTGTTTGACCTGTCAATTCATTTTTCAAATTATTGATTTGTTTATTGTCTATTTATCAATCTGAGACATTTATTTATTCACTTATTCATTAATTTATTATCATTAATTAATTTACTCATGTAAATTTATTTGTCCATGAGCCAATTTTATTTATTTAATTGTATTATTTATTTGTCCATTAATTTATTATCTTTTATTTTTATTTATATCTATGTATTTATTTATTTATTTACTCTCTCATTAAGTCACGTGTACGTATGATCACGTGTCAATTCTGAGATTATTTATTTACGCCCTCAGTAGGTCACGTGTCTGTATGAGCCTGTGCCAGTTCTGCGTGTTGTCCAGCAGAGGGCGCCGCTGCTGCGCAGCTCTCTGAGCGCACTGCGCATGCTCCAGCAGGGCTGCGTTATATTAGGCAGTGGAAGGTGTCGGTGTTGGAGCAGTGTGTGTGAGCGCCGCGTTCTTTCCGGTTCCTTCGAGGTTCTACTGTTCTTGCAGTGCTGTGAAGATGGCTGAGGACATGCTGCTGTACTGGGGCTCCGGATCTCCACCCTGCTGGAGGGTGATGATCGCTCTGGAGGAGAAGAACCTGCAGGGCTACAAGAGCAAACTGCTCTCCTTCGAGAAGAAGGAGCACAAGGGTGCGGAGGTGCTGGCGCTAAACCCCCGGGGGCAGGTGAGGACATAGACAGCCCTGTGTCTGGACCCGTGTTCAGGTTTAGGTTACTCTATCTGACTGCGAGCTGGGTGAACTGCCCCCTACTCCACTAAGGGGGGGGGGGGGGGGGACCGGCTGGAGAGGGGTAGCTGAGGGCTTTAGAGACCACGCCCCTGGGGTCTGCTGAGTGTCTGTTAATGGAGCTTTGTGTGAGTTACTGATCTACCTGAGCTCTCTGAACTGTCCCCTACTCTGGAGGGCGGTAGAGACCACGCCCCCTCTCCTCATTGGCTGCTCATGTAGAAGCAGAGTCCAGTGTGTGTGGTGTTCCTGAACCTCTGGGGGAACAGCAGTGTCCAGGCCTCTGTCATGACCCCGGGTTTGGACACAGCAGGACACGTTCAGAGACACAGAGTCGACAGAACCCGCTAATCTGTCAGACTGTAGACTCAGTTCAGGCTCCCGTTGACTTCTCAGTCATCCAGCGTCTCTCATTGCACTCAGCGTGACTGGCTCTCTGTCTAGTGTGTGACGCCCGACCACACCCCTGTCCTCCAGAGCGACATGTATGTCTAAGGTTAATGAAGGATTCTGATTTATGGGGCATTGAAACAGACATGTCTACGTGCATTGGAGCAGATCACAATCCCAATAAAGAAGTTATTTATTTATTTATTTATTTATTTATTTATTTAAATACTTTTATGAAAAAAAAACTTTTTCACAAAACCATAAAATGTGTGTAGTGCCATGTATAGTTTGTGCATACAGTGTTTAATGCAGTGTATTTACAGTGTGAGGTCTATAGTGTAGTATAGGTGAAAATACAGTGTGTGGTGTATAGTGCTACTATAGTGTAGTGTAGGTACAGTGTGTAGTGTAGTTACTGTGGGTAGTGTACAGTGTAGTGCAGTTACAGTGTGGGGTGTGTAGTAGTTACAATGTGTGCTGTATAGTTTAGTCTAGTTACAGTGTGAGGTGTCTAGTGTAGTATAGGTACAGTGTGTGGTGTAGTTACAGTGTGTGGTGTGTTGTTACAGGATAGTGTGTAGTTCTGGTGTAGTGTAGGTACAGTGTGTAGTGTATAGAGTGTAGTGTATTGTAGTTACAGTGTATAGTGTATGTATTGTGTAGTGTAGCAGTGTGTAGTGTTTAATGTGGTGTAGGAACAGTGTGTAGTGTATAGTGTGGGTATATAGTATAGTGTAGTTACAGTGTGTAGTGTTTAATGTGGTGTAGGAACAGTGTGTAGTGTATAGTGTGGGTATATAGTATAGTGTAGTTACAGTGTGTAGTGTTTAATGTGGTATAGGGACAGTGTGTAGTGTATAGTGCAGGTATATAGTGTAGTTACAGTGTGTAGTGTTTCATGTGGTGTAGGAACAGTGTATAGTGTGGGTATATAGTATAGCGTAGTTACAGTGTGTAGTGTTTAATGTGGTGTAGGAACAGTGTGTAGTGTATATTGT
>CM067474.1:62402796-62407983 GCA_034552555.1 Semaprochilodus insignis
GTTCCTGATCCGTTCTAGAGGTTCTAACCTCCCCGTTCATTGTATCTAACTTCATATCACGTGGTGGCTAACAAGCTAGAACCCGTTAGCTATAATGGCTAGCATCACTGAGATGTTTCAGGATCAGTGTTAGCTTTTTAAGATTTCACTCTTTCCAGTTGAGAAGACCGATTTCAGGTCTGATATACTGGTTAGCATGCTAGCCTAGAGCGATCCTGCTAAATCAGTGTTAATTGGCTAACTGCCCAGAGGAAAACACCAGAAAGAGATACGCAACATTTCGATGTTAGCACGCTATAATTCTCACACCTGTTTATTTTTCTGAAACGTTCATTAATAAAAATGGTAGAGAATCAAAAACTCAGAATTCAGTTCTGTTAGCTGCAGTTAGCTTCTTAAGTTTCAGCCCAGGAGCTACGAAGCTAACAGGGCCTGTAAATTTATAGCCGCTAGGTTAGCATGGTGCTAACTGCGCGTCTGGGTTATCTCATACTAGTCCTCAGACTGTGTGGAGGTGTATAGTATCTCTAATAGACGTGGTTTCTGAGGCTGTATGATCCACTGTCATCTATAAACATGGACTGAGTTAGCATAGCTAATCACGCTAGCAGCTCCATCTTGAGGCCTGAATTCTGACTGACTGCGTGTTGGGTTCTGATTGGATGTGCCAGCTCAGCCGCAGTCAACACGTCCTGAAACCTGATAGAAGTGGGTGAGCAAACGTGGTCCGAGTCGGAGCTGGAAAGATCCGACTTCCTGTTTTTCCTCTCGCAGTTCCTGTTTGTGTCATGTTTGGAAGGGTTAGCATGCTAACTCAGAGTAGATTCAGTGAATCCAGTTTAGTAGCTGTCTGAACCAAAGACAGAGCCAATGAATTCAGAGGAGTGTTTTGGTGTATATATTTAAAATCTCAGTGCTGTTGGAATAAAACCTTGTATCTCCTCGTAGCTTTACAGCAGAAGAAAAATATATTTTTAATTTTTTTAAACGAATTGTATTTATTTATTTTTTGCTGTATAAACTTTGTATCTCCAAACTTGTCGTTGATCTTTTTTGGCCATAGTTTGAAATCAGCAGCTGCCCTCTATGTGGTATCAGACATTTGTGATAGCAATGCTCCAGAATTACTGTAAATAAATGATTTCTATTTTTATTTCTATTAAAAGTTGCTTTCTTCTATAAAGCGAACCCTTTGGAGATAAATGGGGGTTTGTTCAACGTATGTCCTGCAGAAGAATGTTTATGATGACTGTAATATTATTTCTGTTCACTGTTTTACAGAGTCCCACTGGGCTGTGATGTTATGAAGGTCTTGTTTGTTGTTCTGTAGTTAAAGACGGATGTACAGCAGTTCAGACATGTGTGTTGTAGTAATGTAATGATCCTGGCTCATTAATAAATGTGCTGATAATTCAGGTTTTATTAAAATATAACCACCATGTTGGCAGATTAATTTATCAAATAGTTCCAAAATAACTTTCTGCAACATCATCACGCTCACTCAGTTACTGATAATTACCAGGAAGCTGTAGGACAAATATGTGCCCAAAATGATTATTCTAAAATGAATGCATGAAGTTAGTATCTATAAACGTAGTATCTATAAAAAAACTAACCTATAAAACATCCTATCAAAGATTTAAGTACAATATTTAACAACTTACTGTAGTTGCCAAATATTAGAAAATACAAAACTATTTTTATTTAGTATAGTACAGTTTTAGTATTTAAAATAGTTTTTATAGTATTTCAGTATTAATTCAGTCAAATGATTAAAGTTTCTTAAGGTAAATGATTAAATTCTTAAGGTAAATTCTTAAGGTAAATGATTAAATTCTTAAGGTAAATGATTAAACTCTTAAGGTAAATTCTTAAAGTAAATGATTAAATTCTTAAGGTAAATTCTTAAGGTAAATGATTAAATTCTCAAGGTAAATCATTAAATTCTTAAGGTAAATGATTAAATTCTTAAGGTAAATTCTTAAGGTAAATGATTAAATTCTTAAGGTAAGTGATTAAACTCTTAGGGTAAATTCTCAAGGTAAATCATTAAATTCTTAAGGTAAATTATTAAGGGAAATCATTAAATTCTTAAAGCAAATTCTTAAGGTAAGTTATTAAATTCTTAAGGTATGATTAAATTTAAGTTAAATTCTTAAATTCTTAATGTAAATTATTAAATTCTTAAGGTAAATTCTTAAGGTAAATTGTTAAATTCTTAAGGTAAATTCTTAAGGTAAATGATTAAATTCTTAAGTTAAGTTATTAATTTCTTAAGATAAATTGTTAAGGTAAATTCTTAAGGCAAATTCTTAAGTTAAATTATTAAATTCTTAAGATAAATTCTTAAGGTAAATTATTAAATTCTTAAGGTAAGTTATTCAATTCTTAAGGTAAATTCTTAAGGTAAATGATTAAATTATTAAGGTAAGTTATTAATTTCTTAAGATAAATTCTTAAGGTAAGTTATTCAATTCTTAAGGCAAATTCTTAAGGCAAATTCTTAAGGTAAGCTATTAAATTCTTAAGATAAATTCTTAAGGTAAAATATTAAATTCTTAAGGTAAATGATTAAATTCCTAAGGTAAATTCTTAAGGTAAATTATTAAATTCTTAAGGTAAATTATTAAATTCTTAAGATAAATTCTTAAGGTAAAATATTAAATTCTTAAGGTAAATGATTAAATTCTTAAGGTAAATTCTTAAGGTAAATTATTAAATTCTTAAGGTAAATTATTAAATTCTTAAGGTAAATTCTTAAGGTAAAATATTAAATTCTTAAGGTAAATGATTAAATTCTTAAGGTAAATGATTAAATGATTAAATTCTTAAGGTCAATTCTTAAAGTATTTTTTCTCTGACTGAATAAACTCTAAAATTGAAATGTAAAACTGAAATTTCAGCATTATAGACCAAAGCGTTTGTAATTTTAATTTGTATCATCAGTAATACATCTTCATAATTGAATTAACAGTCTGATTACACTCAAACATCATTCAATTAAAAAACAGTGAAAGAACCAGAACCCTCAGACTGAGTCCAGAACAGAACCTGTTCCGTTCTGTACCGTGTCTAATTAAAACAATCCATCTAAAAGTACTAATCAGAACCAGCAGAGACGAGGACTGAGGTGGTGGTCTGATCTGGATGTGCGTGGTTTAAACTCCAGTCCATAGATCAAACATATTTATCGTTCTCCATCAGCTCCATTGCAGAACCGCACAAGGTCCAGACGTGTCTGTAGAACCTTGCAGGGTGGAGGCAGAACTCCCTGAGACAAACTTCAGTGCAAAAGTGGAAATGAACATCCACAGTGTCCAAATACGAATAATCCCAAAATAAACAGTAAACAATAAACAAATCCTTTACCACCGAGTGTGATCACATGATCCTAATAATCCCAGAACCACAGAAAATAAGATTTAGCCTGTAATCTGTTCACCCTGTTTACATGATCCTAATAATCCCAGAACCACAGAAAATCTGATTATCAGACTTTTTTAATCAGAGTCACTGTTCACATGATTATGAGCTCACAGACAGACAGATAGATAGACAGATAGATAGACAGATAGACAGATAGATAGATAGACAGATAGACAGATAGATAAGATAGGATCAGATTATTAGGTGCATGTAAATGGAATCAGGGTTTTTTTTTTATATTTGTTATTTAAGGGATCTGATCTACAAGGGATCTGATCTACAGGGGATCTGGTATACGCTCTATAAGGTCAGGAAATCAAGAGTGACCGGTGCATTAACCCGTGCAGAAGAGTGTCCTCTGTGGAGGAGGTGCTAACTCGCGGTGATACCGTGGCCCTGAATCCCCAACACCGTCGCTTAACACTAACATCGGACCGTCTGAATGGCCACTGTTATTATTAGACGAGAGGAAAAAAGCTAAAAGAAAAAAACACTTATATCAAAAACCCTAAAATCGTTCAGACGGCAGGGCGGACTGGGTGCTTTTATATATATTTAAAAATAAAATTTAAAACAAATAAGCATCCACGTTTGACCGTCACATCCCAGAGTCAGTTTCCATTGGCACAGCACCTGTTCTCCATTCTGCCGTAAGACGCCTGGGAGCCAGATACATCAGTAATAAACACCAAAAGCTTCTGTAGAACATCAGCTCAGTAAAACCTGGAGTTAATCAATAATCAATAATCAAATTAAAAATATAATCCATTTAAACTGATCAGAAGATTCTCTCTGAAGTTCCCTCACAGTCCCTCAAAGATCTACAGGAGCTTATCCAGCCCACACGTCTCCTCAGGAACGATTTCCAGACGGGCCGCGAGGACCCTCACACCCCCAACACGCTGCAAAGGAGAACACTCTAGAAATATCCATCATGAAGGTCCAGCTTCTCCTCCTCATCCCAGAGCTCCAGCTCGTTCACTCAGATCTTCTCTTCCCAGTCTGAGTTGATTCTGGAGGTTCTGGTCCTTCTGACGTTTGTGAAGCAGCTCCAGAACTTCCTGATTCTTGCCTCACTAACCCCAGAGAGAACCCTGATGCTGCTGTTTTCCGGATGTTCCTAGTGTGAAACATTAGCAGCTCAGATGGATTCACGCTCGGTGTGGACCAGAACCCGCACAGTGAGTACATGGTGGTTCCACACTCCGTGTTCTCTCGTAGCCATTGCTGGAAGAGCTCTACAGAAACAGCAGCAGCTATGAAAGAATACATTAGTGGGCGGAGCCTGGAGAGATGGGTACAAAAGGCAGTGGGTGGAGTTCATTAGCTATTCCATTAGTTGGTTAAAAGGTCAGTTCTGATTGGCTGGCTGCCCCAAGGGACCCACCTGACCTTACAATGTGACTGTACATTGGTGAGTGTGCAAATGTGGGCGTGGTCTGTGATATACAGTCTCAGTTGATTGGCTGGTAGCCGTGTTGTTCCCTTCTTTTCCGGATGCCGACGTAAACCCCGCCCACCATGATGAGGGCGAGCGGTGTGCAGAGCCCGACAGCCATGATGCCGATCACCAGCGGAGAGAAGGAGTCCAACGGAGGAGTGCCCATACCGGTCAGTACGGTCCTACAGAGAAAGGGGGTGAGAGAGAGAGAGAGGGGGTGAGAGAGAGAGAGAGAGGGTGAGAGAGAGAGAGAGAGAGAGAGAGAGAGAGAGAGAGAGAGAGAGAGAGAGAGAGAGAGAGAGAGAGAGAGAGAGAGAGAG
>CM067474.1:62412803-62443567 GCA_034552555.1 Semaprochilodus insignis
TGTGAGAGAGAGAGAGAGAGAGAGAGAGAGAGAGAGAGGTAAGCAGTACATCTCAAAGGGACAGCTGTAGTAAGACAGGACCAGGAGGACACGTCCAGGCTGACTCTCAGGAGGGCGTACAGTAGTCACTCACCAGCTGATGAACCCCGTGGAGCTGTAGAAGGGGTCCCCGGCGATGCCGAAGCTGACGTTGAGGCCGCTGGTGAGGGGATTATGGGTAAAGTAGGCTAACACCAGTCCTGACGGAGGCAGCTGGGAGAGAGACACCGGCGGGGAGCTCCTGCACGGCGTTGCGTCCTCCAACACCGGCACTAGCTTACGATACGCTACCGGCTTCCACTGAGCGAAGCCCCTCACCGAGCTGGAGTTCACAGGAGACGAGACCCACTGGGATACCTGAGGGAGAGGAGCACATCCCATGTAGCAGAGCTGACTGATTCCACATCAAGGGGAGGTGCAGTGAATACGCCCCACCTCCTCCCACCTCCTCCCTCATACCTGGAATATGGAGGGCGTGTACTCGTCATCGATGAACTTCTGAACGTCTACTCTGGACTGAAACCCCGCCTCGCTCACCGTCTGGAGCTCCAGAGAGAAGCGTGATTGGTTGGCCCGTGGTATCACATCCTCCAAATACACGCGCAGCTGGGAGGAGTTAGCGTTGTGGAGGAGACTTGGCCACGCCTCCTCGCGACCTTCCGACTCGAAGGCTGAAAACTGAGAGAACAGCAGGAACGAGACTGATTAGCATGATCCAGTGATTAGCATGTGGGTAACTGAACACCATTAGCTCACTTTTAGAGCTCACGTGAGCTTTTAGCTTAACGTCGCTAGCTGGCCTCTACTAGCTTATGCTAAGTGCTAACTTTAGCTTCACAGGAAAACAAGGCTAATTTATTTAGCAACAACACAATCCGCTAAACAACTTCACCCACATCCAGACAGAGGGAGCCGTTAGTGAAGCTGGAGCTACCGTCCCTCCCACAGAGCAGGGCTGTGTGGAGCGTGTGGTTCAGGGTGCTGTTCAGGTCACTCCAACTGAACTCCCAAAGATCGTAAGGGGGCAGGAAGTCCTGAGGGTCCGCAGTGTTGTTTACATCATCATACTCCAACAGCTGGAAGAGAACAGAGACACCAAGACGTTTAGGACCTTCTCACATCCCGACAGTTTCACAGCACATGATCCAGGGGGTGCCTCAGGGGTCAATTCCTGGACCCCTTCTGTATACTACCATTACATGTTAGCCCTTAACCATATCCATCACAGGCTTTGTGGACCAGGGGGTGCCTCAGGGGTCAATTCCTGGACCCCTTCTGTTTACTACCATTACATGTTAGCCCTTAATCATATTCTCCACAGGCTTTGTGGACCAGGGGGTGACTCAGGGGTCAATTCCTGGACCCCTTCTGTTTACTACCATTACGTGTTAATTTCACCGGTACTTGTGACTGTGTGACAATAAAGCATTTTGATAAAGCATTTTGATTTAATCATATCCATCACAGGTTTTGTGGACCACAGGCTAGCTAATGCTAATGTTAGCAGTGCACCATCATGCTACTTGTTTGCACTGGAGTTGAAGAGTCTGGAGAAGAACACTGCTATCTAGTGGTGTGCCTCAGGGTTCAAGTCTTGGATCCTTTCCCTATGTATTTACATTCTACCCCCCAGCCAAATCCTCCACAAGCCCTGCCCAGGGTGTGCCTCAGGGTCCAATCCCCGGGTGCCTTCATTTGTTAAATTTACATGTCAGCCCCTGGACGAATCATATCCTGCTACGCTGTGCCAGAAGTGCCCCAGGGATCAAATCTCGGTCCCCTTCGGTTTTATCATACCTCATATTATACTTAACCCAAATCACCTGCAGCCATGACTTCAGACGTCAGCGCTACGCTACAGGTCTGCAAACGGGCAAGAGCAACACTTCGTTGTGCTGGTCAGTTCCTGCAGAGCACAGAGTGATGACCTAAGAATTTACAGCCTTCGAATTCGCTAATCTAATCTAATCAGTAATCTGCAGCCGCTCCGGACCCGCCTGTATCCACACCACTCACAAACACCTCCTCCAATGTTCACACTGGGGTGTGTGGATGAGCCCGTGACTGGTACTGTGCAGTGAACAACAGGAAGTGAGACTCACCCTGGTGAACACCAGAGCGCTGCTGTACTCCACGCTGCTCTCTGGCACCACCTGCAGGCTGCCTGCTGGGTTAGCACTGAGGAACTTGGACCAGTCCACCTGAACCGAGGACTCTGTGGAGTTGGTGTGAACCAGCAGCAGTGCAGGAGCTCCTTTACTGCAGAGGAAGACGTGCAGGGTGTCCCTTTCACCTAGCGCTCGCACGTGGAGCAGGTCGAATCCAGGGGGCGCTGTGGGAGGCGGCTTCCAGCCAGGGTTCAGCTCCAGAGACACCTGAGGGATGTACAAATCGGGTCTGGTCATTCGGCCACAGACAGACAACAGAGTGTTCCCTGCTCAACAACATCATTCAGGTGTATCAGGAACCATGCACAGAACCATCTGCATGTCGAAATGGCGGTTCTGTACGCGGTGGAGCGGTTCTTCAGACTGATGGAGAATGGAGTTCAATATAGACCCTTCCTGAAAATGGTTCTATACAGCACCCAAAAGGGTTCTTCACACTAGCAGAACCCTATAGAGCATGCAAACAGTTCTACACGGACCTCATACACAGCCGAGTCACATTATTATGACCACTTCCTACTTGCGGCGGCGGCGGCGGCAGTGCCAGCTGACTTAGTGGGTATACAAGTTGTGGAAGAGCAAGGCCAAGACTAAGTTCTACCCCGGCCCACTAACTCCCCAGACTGGAACCCAACAGAGCATCTGTGGGACCACCTCGATCGTCGTGTTGCCTCTACGGGTCTTCCCCCACGCCCCCTCCAGCAGCTGTGGGACGGGCTGCAGTCAGCGTGGCTCCAGATACCTGTGACCACCTACCAGGACCTTACTGAGTCACTCCTAGCCCGTCTAGCTGCTGTCAGTGCTGCACATGGCGGTTACTCTGGTGGTCATTATAATGTGACTCGACTGTGTAGCTCCCTACAGAACCCCAATAGAACCCCAACAGAACCATCCAAAGACCTGATGAGTGACCAACCCATATCGGATTTAGTGGTTATGGTACATGGGATTACAGAGAAGCTACAAACCAATACAAACACATCTAAATTAATAGATAGCCCAAATTAGTTCTGGACCGGTCAGAACTGGAGCTGTTCGGTGTGTGGCGGTATTAGAGAGGGGAACTAAAGGGTTAAACTGGTTCAGCCCAGAGAGAAAGCAGAAGTGAGGCTCAGACTGAGCTTCACTTCCCTCCGACCGCAGCTGATTAACCTGAACCTCTGTTCATAAACCTCTTCAGAGCCCCCTTAAACCGCTCACTCGGGCCTAAAGACTTCACACGGAACTGACCGAACCACAGGAGACACCAAGCTCCGGGCTCAGACTAAGATTAACTCAGCCTGACTATCTGAACATCCGAATTCCGCCAGTCCACCTTAAACGGTGCAGCAGCCCCGCCAGGCGCCTCGGGCGTTATAATGGCTGCAACTCCATTTAAGGTGGACTGGAAAAACTCGAACAAGGAGCTAACTCCAAACTGCTAACCAGTAAACATTCCGCAGCACGATGTCGGTTAAACTTCACCTTCCGCCGGAAAGTGTCTCCGCTCCACACGGACCCGGACCCGCGGCCTAAAACACCCAGCAGAACCGAAATGAGACTCAGAGACTTCACAGCCGTCATCTTTCTGTTTACACCACCAAAACAGCCCCACTGATATCACCGGGGCCGCGTGACCCAGTCAGCTGACCTGTCAAAATAAGAGTCCCCCATGGACACAGAGGCTGATTCAGATGACCGATATCACTGTGACCCAGTCAGCTGACCTGTCACAAAATAAAAGTCCTCACACGGACACAGAGGCTGATTCAGATGACCGAAACCACTGTGATTCAGTCAGCTGACCTGCCAAAATAAAAGTCCTCACACGGACACGGAGGCTGAATTAGATAACCGATATCACAGTGACCCAGTCAGCTGACCTGTCAAAATAAGAGTCCCCCATGGACACAGAGGCTGAATTAGATAACCGATATCACTGTGACCCAGTCAGCTCGCCTGTCACAAAATACAAATCCTCACACAACCACTGAGGCTGCACTAGCCATTACTGCTACTGAGTGCTGGTTGGTAGTTATTAGTGCTACTGAGAGCTGATTGGTTAGTATTACTGCTGCTAATTTGGGGTGGATTGTCATTATCACGGCAGGTTTTAAGAGAGAATCACGGCAGGTATTAAGAGAGAATCACGGCAGGTTTTAAGAGAGAATCACGGCAGGTATTAAGAGAGTATCACGGCAGGTTTTAAGAGAGAATCACGGCAGGTTTTAAGAGAGTATCACGGCAGGTTTTAAGAGAGTATCACGGCAGGTTTTAAGAGAGAATCACGGCAGGTTTAAAAGGGACCACTCAAATGATTAACTACATCGCTGTATAATACAGCTTAAATGTACATAGGCCCAATACACTCTTATCTCTCTCGTTCACAGTCCGTTTACTGTGGAGGTAATGGGTGTGCGTCAAGAGGTGAACACAGATTCTCCGGGTCATGGCTTTACCGGTTCTGCTACTGCCAGACATAGGAATGTGATCTGCTCCGTAGAGCCTATAATTACACTTGTAGTACTACATAATTAATCCGCCTTTCTGAGTGAGAGATAATCAGTCCCATCATACACAACGCACTAAACTCTGTAAGAACTTTTAAAAGTTTGTGCAGACCCTTAAAGTGAGACATTGAGATTACAGACACATACAAATCAGTTGATTTAATCACCTTGTGGAAATAATTTACGGTAGATCTTAATAGAGATCTTCTACAGGGATTTTAAAACTAAACTGTAAATCAGTTCGGTCTTTTCGTATCGATGATGGTGAATCAGTTTGAAGCCTGACAGCTCCATCCAGTGTCGTGTCCGGTACCCTAAAAGTTCTGCTAACGTTTGGAAGGCAGTACAGCAGCGGTTAATAAACCCAGAGACTTGTTAACGTGTGACAGCTTGGCACATCATTTTTAAGTTGCTATTCTGATGCTAAAGGGTGACTGTTACAAACGGACGTGTTGTTTAAACGCTGTATTGAATCCTATCGTGGTTAAAATGGACCGGTGTTGTTATTGCCTTTTGGCGGGTTTATTTATTTATTTATTTTTGCTGGAATCTAATGACGTAATCTGATAACACCTGCCAGGTATGACTGTAGGGCGTGGAAATTGTCAGAAACTTCTAGACCAACTCTGAGAGCGAGCGAGTTCTCCACGTGAGCCCTTTTCTACTCCAGAAGGATTAAAAAAATATAATAAAAATGTAAGTACTGTTTGTGATTTATTACGCAGGTTATTACAGGTGATAACTGTGTTTGTACTCAGTTCTGTAAATAAGTAGTGTAACGTTACAGAGACCCGGTTTTACTCTGTCCCAGAGATTTCTGGTGTACTAAGTTTAGACATGTGGACTTTATTTAATTCAGTTCAACTTCATTCAGTAAACTTTACGGTCTAAAGTTCAGGACATGGGACAGACAGACTCTCTCCACCTCTATCATCAAGAGAACCGCTCACCATAGATCCTGTGATCTCTCTGATCATCTCTAATACCTGTTAGCTTAGCTGAAGGGATATAATGGTATTTGGATTTATATCTGTCTACGGGTAACATCACCTGGAGGAGACTTATTTTGGAATTTGCTTCCCTTCTTCCTGTAAAACTCACTTCCGTCCAGTGTTAAAGTGATATAAACGTTATTGTGGCGCTACATGATGTTTCTGGAATATTCAGATTTAAAAAGAAAAGCAGAGTTGAACGCTATCAGCAGCTATTTCACCGAACTGTTAGCCGGCTATCAGCAGCTATTTCACCGAACTGTTAGCCGGCTGACAGCAGCTATTTCACCGAACTGTTAGCCGGCTGACAGCAGCTATTTTGAAAAGCCAGCGCAGGCTAGCATCACTGATCACAAGAAAAAGAAAGAGTGTTGTCTTTCGGACGCTGGGTAACAGCAGATAACAGCTCATGTATCTGTAGAAAGAGCAGAAGTCTTATTCAGTAGTGGCTTCGTACTACATAGTTCACTATCTGGGCCACTAATGCTATGTGACCGGTGCGAAGCCGTTAGCAGTGTGATTCTCTCAGAGAGTGTTCCTGTCTATGTACCCGGAGTTCTAAGCTCCGGTTCCTGCGAGTGGTCAGTGAAATGTGGCTAACCCAGCTAGCTACCCTGATGTTTATTATGATGCTAATGGATGAGCTGACCATAAGCATCTGTGGTCTACTAGGCCAGCTAGCTACCCTACATAGAAAGCTGATGTTTCTACTGAATGCCAATGGATAGGCTAGCTTATTAGCACTCGTGGCCTCCTAGCTAGCTAGCTACCCTACATAGAAAGCTGATGTTCCTTATAATCCTTTCGGGTAAGCTAGCTAGTTAGCACTTGAGGCCCACTAGACTATAGCTGTGGTAGCTAGCTGGCTCAAGATAAACCCAGTCTGTCAAACTCACAGCACATGTAAAAGTTCTGATTTCCCTGGTGAAGTATAAAGGTTACAGGAAAGACTGCTATACTTCATATGTGTTAGCCTGTTTGCTGATATTAGCAATGACATCTACATAGCTAAACATGACGTCTCTCTGTGTACGGCTAAACCAGAGTTCTGAAAGGCCCGGATCCACTTCTGTCTCACTCCCATCACAGGAGTTAGGAATACTCCGATTATAGCAGCACTTTTCAGACCTCTCTATTTAGATCACCAGTTTACCAGATGCCTTAAAAGAACCATGTCTGGTTCCCTAAAGAACCGTGTTTGTTTCCCTAAAGAACCATGTCTAGTTAAATCAGTTCTTTCCCCATGTGGTCCAGTTTGGCTTTAACAGCTGTTCTCCTTCTGAAGGTCTGTGAGGTGGCGTCTCCTCCTGCTCCTCCTCCTTGTGCTGGTTGATAAGTGTTCTGGTGAGTATTCTGAAGATCAGAAGTTTGGGTACAGTGTGTGGTATGTGTCTATGCTCTGACGGCGGGTGATTAATATGACTCGTACTCTGCAGGGAACAACACCAGCACTGACTGCTACAGGAGTCTTACAGCAGCGCCTGGTGGTTCTGTAGTTCTCCATTATACCACAGAGGAACATGATTTAAGTGTCAGGTGGCGCCGTGGACAAGGGAACATCTGTGAGCTGAGCAGAGAGAAGAACCATACTTTTACACCCTACGAGGAACGTGTGGAGGTCTCTAAGGAGGATCTGTCAAAGGGGGACTTCTCCTTCACCATGTTAAACGTCTCAGAGGCCGACAGCGGGACATACAAAGTTCTCCTAATGGTCAACGGAGAACCGGAGTTATGCACCGTGAATCTCTCGGTCTCGGGTAAGTTTCACAGCATGTAGGCTAGGTGTGGCATTCTTATAGGGGATGGAGAGTTTGGATGGAGAGCGTTTTTGGTGTGGGGGATGGTTCAATGTATGAATGTAAGATGTGAGTGTGAAGAACCCATTAAAGAACCTCCACGTGCTATAAAGGTTCTAAGCTTGTGATAAAAGTTTGTCCTGCTGTGTCTTACAGATACAGAAACCCACCCAGCTGGACCCACACCAGGAAACCTACATCAGCTGACCACTACGACCACTACCACCAGCTCGGCTCCTAAGGAACCTCGTAGTACGTGTCACAGTTTAAGCAGTCTAGTACCTCACCTCTCAGACTGGGACATGAGACTTTACACAGACTGAGGTTTACAAAATACTAAAGCTCCACATCATACACTCACTGACCACTTTATTAGGTACAGGCTGTAGTCCATAAGCACTGTGCCAATCAGTCACATCTGCAGGCCTGTGAACGCGGGAACTGCTGTCTTGGAATACCGGGATAGGAATGTTATGTCCCTCCTGGTTCTCCAGCAGCTCAGTGTGGTTTACATGTACTGTCACCTCAACCAAAGAACCCATTAGCACCCAAACAATACACCCCCAGAACGTCACAGAGGGGACTCGGGTTTTTAACCGGGGAGCTTTTATTAAAGTGAGTTTATAATATAAACAGACCAATTAATTAATTAAAAATAAATAAATAAATAAATAAATAAATAAATGAATGAATGAATGAATGAATGAATAAAAAATAAATAAATGAATTAATAAATAAATGAATGAATTAATAAATAAATGAATGAATGAATGAATGAATTAATTAATTAATTAATAAATGAATGAATTAATAAATAAATAAATGAATGAATGAATGAATTAATAAATAAATAAATGAATGAATGAATGGATGAATGAATGAATGGATGAATGAATGGATGTGCATGTAGAGCCTGACTGTGAGGTCAGTAGTGTGACTGTAGGAGGGAGCTGTTCAGGGAATGAAGGTTCTACTGTTGTTCTAGATCTGTGTTATGGTTCAGGTCCACACTGTAAGACTGATCTCCATGTTTTACTCCACAGATCACTGGATCACACTCGGAGTGGCTGTAGCTGCTGTAGCTGCTGTAGCTGGAGTTGTGATAATCTCTCTGCTGGTCTATTATAAACGTAATAAACGGTTTAGTATTGTTATTTATAAAAATGATAATAATTCTGAACGTGTCTGAGTATATAATGAGTAATGAGTATCTGATGAGTAATAAGTATTTTAATCAGTGTGAGGAAATGATGAGTTATAATGAAGTAACTGACTTAAATAGAACAGACTGCATGGTCAGTGATGTTCCTCTTGGTTCTAGATATATAGATATAGTTATACAGCAGAGACCTTATCAGACCACCAGAACAGAGCAGACACTTTCCTACACGAACAGAGCAGCTCCTCCACCCCTGTCTACTCCTGGGTGGATCATCAGCCCTCACTGATCGTCTGATCGGTGTGCACCGGGAGTCAGCGTCTCTGCCGGCTCGGGATGTGTTTAAACTGAGCCTGTATGATGAATCTGACCACTGTAATCCCAAACCCGGTACAATAAACCCACTTTCTACTCCACTCGGTTCCTCTGTGTGTTCCTACGAGCTCCTGAAGCTGTGTTCGGGAATGAACAGCCACAGTAAATAAATACACTTTTAAAATCTGTTTATATAACAGCCGCTACACCTGAGCCCTGAATACCTGCTCTGTGGTGGTCCTGTGGGGGTCCATTGAAGAACAGGGTAATACAGTACACAGAGAAACAGATGGACTACAGTCTGGACCTGTAGGAATGTGATGTTTTGTTGTTTTGGGAAAATTAAGGAGGTTTTTAAGACACAATTAGTGTTTGAGTGCTATTAAAAGCTTTTGCACAAGTCATAGTGCTTTAGTTTCCACATCACTACGTCCTTCCTCTTTCCCATCTGTGCTAGACCACAGATTATTTCTAAAGCAAGACGGCACATGCCAGTTCAAGTGATGCATGAAAGTGGGGTGGAAAGAGGTCCAGCTTTAGTCTTGTATCAACTGCTTCGCCTACCTGGCTGTAGGTCAGGGTTCTGCAGCTGCTGAACTCCTGCTCTCTGGTCTCCCAGTGCTCGGAGCCGCCTCATAAGTTTACATATGATCACCATACTGTTAGGGAAAGTTATTGGCTCGGGGCAGATACTGATTTTCACGTTGGACCACATGGGGCGCCAATCACTGGGGTCTTATAAACTGTGGGCTCAGCCGGAAATGGCGGCTGGAGTAACGGCGGGAAACGGTGGTGCTTTGAACGCTGCACGTCCGACTCTTCCAGAGAGAGGTTGGGTCTCTCTCTTTGGGTCTCTCTCTCTCTCTGTCTCTCTCTTCTCTGGACATTCGTCCATCAACACATAAAACCTGAACGCTGCTATGAACACAGCTTGAACTGGCCGACCACGGGCTCATGGACTGAGCTGTCCCCCTCTTTCAAGGTGATTTGAACACTCGGACTTCAGGTGAGTGGGTCCGACCAGTTTTAGGGCCCCCCCCCCTTTACGTAGGTTCGCGTCTCACGACAAACTGCAACACGTAGGGTCAGTGTGTCTCAGTTACAGCCGGGGTCAGGATATCCTAATTCAACCCTAGACAGCTTGGTGGTTTGACTCCGTGTGCCATTGGTCCCTGGGCTTGTAACAACATCGATGTTTGGTTGGCTCTTTCTTTGGCTAGGCTGTGTGCGGGGGCAGGAGCCCGTGCCCCCAAGTCACCGGTGCTTTGTGGAGGCTTGGTTTACTGAGTTTTCAGTATTTAGGAAGATTCCGATGAGAAGGTCAGATCAGAACTTCAACCTCGTGCCACCTCCATCTGGGAACGCGAACACCCCAGACAGTTCTGGGAGAGCCATTCTTCAGACGAGCTTTGGATTCAGTATTTCGGAATGTCAAAAGCAGCCTTTACAAAGCTATACACCAGGCAGGGAGTTCCAAATCCCCGTTCCACCTGAACCGGTCCTGCATTCTGGTGCCATGTAGAGTTCACCATGAAGCAGCGTCAGCTCCACACAAACGCAGACCACATAACCAGCTGGTTAAACAGACGGCTGAGCTGCACAGAGTCAGGGATCACAGCAAACCTAACCCTGAGCCTGATCACCCAAAGCTAATCGCTAAGCACTGCTACAGTGGGCGTGATCAATACCTGCTCAGCTCCTACCTGTAATGTGCTGCAGTGATGTTAGCTGTTTGATGGTGTTTCTGTGTTTGGACATTGTGAACATACCAGACTCTACAGGACGGAGTCTCACTGTTAAACCTCCACAGCTTCATCTTTTAGCCACCGCTTCAAAACCACGTTCAGACTCTGGTGCTCTGACCGAAGGCTGCAGCGGTGGGGGCTGATACAAGACTTTAACAGAAGCCTCTGATTTGTTTTCCTGCTAACTCAAATATTCTTCCTCCAGTCTGTCGTCAGTCTGGGTAGATCCAGGTCAGAGAGGAAGTGGTAAGCCTGTGCATTCAGCCGCCCCCGGCTGTGTTAACCAGTTCTAAGAGAATTTCCTCTTACAGTTTGCTGTATTCTGGCTCTGTTCCTCCTGTTCTCCACGCACTCTCACCGTTCCTCCTGTTCTCCACACACTCTCACCGTTCCTCCTGTTCTCCACACACTCTCACAGTTCCTCCTGTTCTCCACACACTCTCATCGTTCCTCCTGTTCTCCACACACTCTCACCGTTCCTCCTGTTCTCCACACACTCTCACAGTTCCTCCTGTTCTCCACACACTCTCACAGTTCCTCCTGTTCTCCACACACTCTCACAGTTCCTCCTGTTCTCCACACACTCTCACCGTTCCTCCTGTTCTCCACACACAGCCCGTGACTAGCCCCACCTTCACAATAAGAATCATCATAAAATATTCCAGCAAATAAACGCAGTAGAAAAAAGGACATATCAACAACATTACTGCAGTACTCCGAATACAGAGATGAAGAATCTGTGCTCAGTTACATTTAGTAAATTAAATATTCATAGTAATAATAGTCGTTACATTGTAGGGGAATATTTCTAGAATACTTATCCACCGCATTAAAATATAGAAACACAGTCAGAGCTTTTTACTACCTGTTTATTATATTATTTTACATGTTAATACACACACACACACACACACATGTTATTACACTGATGTATATAATGTATATTTGTTTATTCAGTGGACGAGAACTGCCTTTCAATACCATTTGTACCTGAAGTAGACGAGTAGGGACTGATTACAGGAGTAGTTCACCATAAAACACACAGCCACAGTTTGTATTTGAGGAGCAGCAGTCCATAAGCTCCTTTCTCTCAGTCTGCCTGGTAACAAGTTTACCTCCTGCTGATTGGACGGCAAGCTCTTTTTATTTGACCAACCCGGGAACAGAACAGAAGGACACTGATGGCAGTCGTACGTTCTATCATATAGTTGAAATAAAAAACCCAAAACATTAAAGTAGAAAACCAAACAAATTATCTTTTTATGGAGCACCGATAATATTATCATCAAATCTTAAACTTTATTTAAAAGTCTTTAATTAACATTTGCCCGACATTCCACCTCAGGATTGGTACTAACAGCACATCGCATCACGCAAGGTCAGCTTAAAGATGGTATTCTGAACAGGAAGTTGAGACAAAAGGACAGTCAGATTCAGATTCTGTTTTACAGGAGGTTAAATAAAAGATATTTTTAAATTTGAGGGGTAAATATGATGAAGGGTCTTTAAATTTAATTAAATGTAAATCTCTGGGATCACACATAAAAGTTCCGGTGATCCGTTTTCTTCAGAGTGAATGAATTCCTTATTAATGTATTACAACATTCCAAGTCATGCATACTAACACTATCCACGAAGAACTGGTGCTCATCCTTCATTACATGTCCAGACATCATGTGACTCTCCATGAGATGAATAAGACCTTTCGGAATAGCTTCGATAACAGAGTTCAATTCCTTATGAACTACAGGGAAAGGGTTTAATCATGGAATTAAAGTAGCCTATGGAATTAAATGGCCTTTTTTAAGATGGTGATGTTTATTCATTCAAAAAAGTTGAACATTCATTTGTTTATTTGTTTACCAGTTGACAAACAATGACAGAGGTGGGTGTATAAGCTGTGATAATCCTTCTGCTTTAGTTAAAACACTCATGCTCAGCTTTGTTTATGTAGCCTAGTTGTAAAATTGAACTCTTGACTGATATTATATTTCTATGAAACATGGATATGTAGGTATTTGATATTTTCTTTAATGGGAATATTTTACAGTAGGGTTTTGGAATTGTTGTATAAACATTTGGGAGTATTTAGTCTGAAGCCAGAAGCTTTGGAGAATTTTAGGAATATAATCTTTATTTACAGAAATAAAGTTGTTTTGTTAGATCCGGATCTCCCTTCCAAAAATGGACCTTTAATTCCAGAACTTTTCTGAACTGTTAATATCCATATAAAACATTTAACAGAATTTATGAAGTTTGGACCAAATCCAAATTTCTCCAACATTTAAAACCAGAAATCTTTTTTTTAATTTTTCAAAAGCTTTGTTGAAATCTAAAAATAACATAATAGCCTCTGAATTAATGTAGAGGGCATAACCCATAAGATCCAGAACATCTGATATTAGAGCTTATGTGCCATAAAACCTGCTTGAGTTTCATTAATTATGTCAGATGACAGTTTTTAATTTTTTAGAATAAACTAATGATAAAATTATATAGAAATTCACGTCTCCAATTATCTAGGGAGAGAATATCTTTAAGATCTTGTTACATGGTTTTAGACAGTTCCTTTTTAAAAATACATTCTTTATACATTTCAAATCGACCGATAAACCTTCATAGAGCGAACAGCCTCAGTGATTTCAGGCGGGGAAATATCTTTTTTAACAAGGTTTTTAAACTGATCTGAAGTAACTGGTGAGAACTGCTACACACGGTCACTGTCTCAGTTAGACTATAGAAGGACATAATTCAATAAATTTACAAATTTACATACGGAGTTCCTTTTGATATCCCTCTTTTCTAATGCTGGGAAAATAACTAGTGTTTCTTTCTCCATAGATGACGTCACTCATAAAGCACCTATGGAAAGTGTTAAAATGTAAGTTTATGGTATGTGAAAGCTGTTTTGAAGTTTTTGTTTGTGTTTGAACATCTTACTCCAGCGAGTGTTGAGAAAACTGCTGTGTCAACTCATTCATTTAGGACTGTGTGGTGAGCGCGCTCCGGCGGCTGATTAGCCGGGTTGGAGGGGGAGGAGTTCAGTAATACATTCCCTGGAATACAGGTAAGTGCACATAACTTCACCTTCCAGGAAGAGACAGCCCGTTTCGTCTTTGGAAGTTTTTGGAACAATGTGAAAGTTCTGGATCGGAGTGGACGGAGTACTGAAGTCAGACCCTTGAAGAGAATAAGAGGATTAAAGAAATGTGAGTACAGACTGTGTTTTATCATCCGGTGATTACCACTGCGGTTAAACCCGCCCGCCGCCTTTCGTCAAACGCGGTTAAACCCGCCGCCTTTACACTTAGCGGTAAGAGTCACAGCACAGGAAGACGTTAAAAAAACCATAGAAGAGAAGTAAAATTCAGCGCTGTATTAAATGTTAATTTCTAATAAGAAGTTCATAAAACCAGCAGATATCAGTTCAGGGTTTATTATACTGTGTATATATGGATTATGAACTGATTCTACTGGACAGATTTGAAGGAAATGGCAGCCAAACTCCCCAAATGTGTCAACTGTGTTTCAATGATAAGCCAAATGTATCACATTCTAGAAAGGGTGTTTCTAATAAGTAGTCCATAAAACCAAGACAAAGCGACTACTCGGGTACACTCAAAAAAGTAATTCTTCGGTTGAACTTAAATTATGGAAAGTATTTTCAAGTAAATAGCTTTCTTTAAGTATAAGGTAATTTAATAGAGCCAACATAATTATTTCAAGTTGGCTGAACATTATTTGTTCTCACAATTCCAACTCAACGCATTAAGGTTAGCTGAACTTGATTAACTAGAAATAACCTTTTTGCTTTTGTTGATTCAGCTTATTGTACTCAAGTGATTCTAAATCTAATTAATTGTGTTGATTTACATTATAAATATTGGTTCCACTTATTGTGCTGAAAACAAATGTAATATAGTTAACTGTGTTTATTTAACTAATTTCACTTATTTTGGTACAATTAATTGTACTGAAGTTGGCCTAAAAAGTATTTATATAATAGAGTCAATCTGCCTGTGTTATGTGGATTTACAGATAAAGATGATTATTGCAATGAATCAAAACTGGTAGAAACATGAACCTTGGTAAAAACAAGACAAAGACAGAAGTTGCTGCTAAATAAATCTGACCTGTATTTGTTAAAATTGACAATAGTTATCTTAACCACATTAATTACATGCTTAAATAATGAAATGACAATCCTGACATTCTCAAATTCTGAGATTAAAAAATTAAGACACATGAAATGGTCCTCCAAGGGTCCTTTAGTAAAAACAATGGTTCTACAAAGAAAGTTTTCTATCGTGATGTCAGGTGTGTTTGCGTCACATGTGCACCAGACCCACTCGTTCGTGCGTGCGCGGAGACCTCTTTCAGGGATTCGTGGGGTAACCATGGCTACTATGTAGCCTGGTACCAGCAAAAAAAAAGTTTGAAAAAAAGTTTTACTAACACAGATTTAAATGATGCTCTCAGATTTAAGAATTGTGTTTCAGAAACCACAGGACAAACAAAATCTCGCTTTTTAAACTTCTGTCCTTATATTTTCGACACCAGTGACATGCAACAAGTTTCTGACGACCATACAAATGGCATCAGGTAGCTACGTTCTTGACTAGCCTAGCTCGGTCTAATGGTTACCACCTGTGGTAGCTAGCCACCGTTAGCCAGCCCACACTACACACAAGGATTTGATTATTAAACCATTTTCGTCATTTAGGTATGTAACACACGTGGGTATGTCAAAATTAAGTATATTTTAATATATAATAATACTGAAAATGATAGCACAGCTTACCTAAAATGGCTGCTATCAGAGTCACACACATTCGGCGACGCCCGTTCTGTTTGGGAGTAAAGTTAGAGCGAAAAAAAAAACTACCTACATACAACTGCTAGTATAAATGTTTTACGGACACCTCATACTACTTACCACATAAATCTGAGCAGAAGATGTATGAGAATTGTATCATAGGACCACGGGAGAGGGCTAGACTTCATTCGTCTTCTTCTGTGCCTGTGACATCACAGTGCAGACATCTCGCGATATCATGTAGAAACTCCATGAGACTTAGATGAAAACACAATTTGTTCTCTTTTATTTGACCTGACTGGCTTAGGCTGATTTAATGCTTGAGATAGTAGAGTGTAGGCTAACTACAGCAGCACATCGTAGCTCCACCAACGTAGAAAAAATGACGGAGAAATCGATTGAAGTCTTGGTACCGGTTAAATGTAAATGCCGTTCAGGCTCCTTATCACAATTATTTGACTACACACGAAAAACATATTCTTCTGTTCTTGTTATTATTTATTCATTTTTATTAATTTATGAGCCTCATCAGCGTTTGTAACGGCACCTAGCTAAAGGACAGTGGCACCTGCCGTTCGGGAAAGTCACTAACTAAAGGCCAGTGGCACCTGTCGTTCAAGACAGGCACTAGCTAAAGGACAGTTGCACCTGTCGTTCAGGACAGGCACTAGCTAAAGGCCAGTTGCACCTGTCGTTCAGAACAGGCACTAGCTAAAGGACAGTGGCACCTGCCGTTCGGGAGAGGCACTAACTAAAGGACAGTGGCACCTGCCGTTCGGGAAAGTCATTAACTAAAGGCCAGTGGCACCTGCCGTTCGGGAAAGTCACTAACTAAAGGCCAGTGGTACCTGTCATTTGGGAGAGGCACTAACTAAAGGCCAGTGGCACCTGTCGTTCGGGAGAGGCACTAGCTAAAGGCCAGTGGCACCTGTCATTTGGGAGAGGCACTAACTAAAGGCCAGTGGCACCTGTCGTTTGGGAGAGGCACTAACTAAAGGCCAGTTGCACCTGTCGTTTGGGAGAGGCACTAACTAAAGGCCAGTGGTACCTGCCGTTCAGGAGAGGCACTAGCTAAAGGTCAGTGGTACCTGCCGTTCAGGAGAGGCACTAACTAAAGGCCAGTGGTACCTGCCGTTCAGGAGAGGCACTAGCTAAAGGCCAGTGGTACCTGCCGTTCAGGAGAGGCACTAACTAAAGGCCAGTGGTACCTGCCGTTCAGGAGAGGCACTAGCTAAAGGCCAGTGGTACCTGCCGTTCAGGAGAGGCACTAACTAAAGGCCAGTGGTACCTGCCGTTCAGGAGAGGCACTAGCTAAAGGCCAGTGGTACCTGCCGTTCAGGAGAGGCACTAACTAAAGGCCAGTGGTACCTGCCGTTCAGGAGAGGCACTAGCTAAAGGCCAGTGGTACCTGCCGTTCAGGAGAGGCACTAACTAAAGGCCAGTGGTACCTGCCGTTCGGGAGAGGCACTAACTAAAGGCCAGTGGTACCTGCCGTTCAGGAGAGGCACTAGCTAAAGGCCAGTGGTACCTGCCGTTCAGGAGAGGCACTAACTAAAGGCCAGTGGCACCTGCCGTTCGGGAGAGGCACTAACTAAAGGACAGTGGCACCTGCCGTTCGGGAAAGTCATTAACTAAAGGCCAGTGGCACCTGCCGTTCGGGAAAGTCACTAACTAAAGGCCAGTGGTACCTGTCATTTGGGAGAGGCACTAACTAAAGGCCAGTGGCACCTGTCGTTCGGGAGAGGCACTAGCTAAAGGCCAGTGGCACCTGTCATTTGGGAGAGGCACTAACTAAAGGCCAGTGGCACCTGTCGTTTGGGAGAGGCACTAACTAAAGGCCAGTTGCACCTGTCGTTTGGGAGAGGCACTAACTAAAGGCCAGTGGTACCTGCCGTTCAGGAGAGGCACTAGCTAAAGGTCAGTGGTACCTGCCGTTCAGGAGAGGCACTAACTAAAGGACAGTTGCAGCTGCCGTTCAGGAGAGGCACTAACTAAAGGACAGTTGCACCTGCCGTTCAGGAGAGGCACTAGCTAAAGGCCAGTGGTACCTGCCGTTCAGGAGAGGCACTAACTAAAGGCCAGTGGTACCTGCCGTTCAGGAGAGGCACTAGCTAAAGGCCAGTGGTACCTGCCGTTCAGGAGAGGCACTAACTAAAGGACAGTTGCACCTGCCGTTCAGGAGAGGCACTAGCTAAAGGTCAGTGGTACCTGCCGTTCAGGAGAGGTACTAACTAAAGGCCAGTGGTACCTGTCGTTCAGAACAGGCACTAGCTAAAGGACAGTGGCACCTGCCGTTCGGGAGAGGCACTAACTAAAGGACAGTGGCACCTGCCGTTCGGGAAAGTCACTAACTAAAGGCCAGTGGCACCTGCCGTTCAGGAGAGGCACTAACTAAAGGACAGTGGCACCTGCCGTTCGGGAAAGTCACTAACTAAAGGCCAGTGGTACCTGTCGTTCAGGAGAGGCACCAACTAAAGGCCAGTGGTACCTGCCGTTCGGGAGAGGCACTAACTAAAGGCCAGTGGTACCTGTCGTTCGGGAGAGGCACTAACTAAAGGCCAGTGGTACCTGCCGTTCGGGAGAGGCACTAACTAAAGGCCAGTGGTACCTGCCGTTCAGGAGAGGCACTAGCTAAAGGCCAGTGGTACCTGCCGTTCAGGAGAGGCACTAACTAAAGGACAGTTGCACCTGCCGTTCAGGAGAGGCACTAGCTAAAGGCCAGTGGTACCTGCCGTTCGGGAGAGGCAATATCTAAAGGCCAGTGGTACCTGCCGTTCAGGAGAGGCACTAACTAAAGGCCAGTGGTACCTGTCGTTCAGGGGAGGCACTAACTAAAGGCCAGTGGTACCTGCCGTTCAGGGGAGGCACTAACTAAAGGCCAGTGGTACCTGCCGTTCGGGAGAGGCAATATCTAAAGGCCAGTGGTACCTGCCGTTCAGGAGAGGCACTATCTAAAGGTCAGTGGTACCTGCCGTTCAGGGGAGGCACTAACTAAAGGCCAGTGGTACCTGTCGTTCAGGGGAGGCACTAACTAAAGGCCAGTGGTACCTGCCGTTCAGGGGAGGCACTAACTAAAGGCCAGTGGTACCTGCCGTTCAGGAGAGGCACTAGCTAAAGGCCAGTGGTACCTGCCGTTCGGGAGAGGCACTAACTAAAGGCCAGTGGTACCTGCCGTTCGGGAGAGGCACTAACTAAAGGCCAGTGGTACCTGCCATTCAGGAGAGGCACTAGCTAAAGGCCAGTGGTACCTGCCGTTCGGGAGAGGCACTAGCTAAAGGCCAGTGGTACCTGCCGTTCAGGGGAGGCACTAACTAAAGGCCAGTGGTACCTGCCGTTCGGGAGAGGCACTAACTAAAGGCCAGTGGTACCTGCTGTTCGGGAGAGGCACTAACTAAAGGCCAGTGGTACCTGCCGTTCAGGAGAGGCACTAACTAAAGGCCAGTGGCACCTGTCATTCAGGAGAGGCACTAACTAAAGGCCAGTGGCACCTGTCGTTCAGGAGAGGCACTAACTAAAGGCCAGTGGTACCTGCCGTTCAGGAGAGGCACTAGCTAAAGGACAGTGGCACCTGTCGTTCAGGAGAGGCACTAACTAAAGGCCAGTGGTACCTGCCGTTCAGGAGAGGCACTAACTAAAGGCCATTGGTACCTGCCGTTCAGGAGAGGCACTAACTAAAGGCCATTGGTACCTGTCGTTCAGGAGCACATGTAAAAGTTCTGATGTCGCTGGTGAGGTACACAGGTTACAGAAAAGGCTGCTGTACTTCACATGTGTAACACTGACTGGTTTGTGTTAGCCTGTTTGCTAATGTTTGGTAACGTTAGATCCACTTCTGTCTCACTCCCGTCACAGTATTTAGGAATACTCAGATTACAGCAGCGTACCTCATATCACACCTCCCTATTTAGATCATCACTTTACCAGATGCCTTAAAAGAACCATGTTTGTTTCCCTAAAGAACCGTGTTTGTTTCCCTAAAGAACCATGTTTGTTTCCCTAAAGAACCGTGTTTGGTTCCCTAAAGAACCATGTTTGTTTCCCTAAAGAACCATGTTTGGTTCCCTAAAGAACCGTGTTTGTTTCCGTAAAGAACCATGTTTGGTTCCCTAAAGAACCGTGTTTGGTTCCCTAAAGAACCATGTTTTGTTCCCTAAAGAACCGTGTTTGTTTCCCTAAAGAACCGTGTTTGTTTCCCTAAAGAACCGTGTTTGGTTCCCTAAAGAACCGTGTTTGGTACCCTCGAGAACCGTGTTTGGTTAAATCAGATCTTTCCACATGTGGTCCAGTTTGGCATTAACAGCTGTTCTCCTCCTTCTGAAGGTCTGTGAGGTGGCGTCTCCTCCTGCTCCTCCTCCTCCTCGTACTGGTTGATGAGTGTTCTGGTGAGTATTCTGAAGATCAGAAGTTTGGGTACAGTGTGTGGTATGTGTCTATGCTCTGACGGCGGGTGATTAATATTACTTGTACTCTGCAGAGAACAACACCAGCACCAACTGCTACACGAGTCCTACAGCAGCAGCTGGTGGTTCTGTAGTTCTCTCTTATACAACGACAGAAGAACATAGTGTCCGGTGGCGCAATGGACGAGATATCATCTGTGAGCTGAGCAGAAAGAATTTCTATATTAATCCAGCCTACGAGGGACGTGTGGAGGTCTCTAAGGAGGGTCTGTCAAAGGGGAACTTCTCCATCATCCTGTTAGACGTCTCAGAGGCCGACAGCAGGACGTACAAAGTTTACCAGCTAGTAAACAACAAGGAAGTATTGCAGAGGACCGTGTGTCTGTCTGTCCAGGGTGAGCTTTATCCATCATCAGTAGGTAGACTACACGTGTAGCTCCTACATGGAACGTCCAACAGACTCCCTTTATAGTTCAGTGTGTGTGGTATAAACAGAGTGATGGAGAGAACCTCCACGTGCTATAAAGGTTCTTACGTTTGTCCTGCTGTATCTCACAGAAACCCTCCCAGCTGGACCTACAAAAGAAAGCCTACAGCAGCTGACCACTACGAAGTCCGGCTCCACCAGCTCGGCTCCGGTGGAACCTCATAGTACGTGTCACAGTTTACAAAAGTACCAAAGTTCCACATCATACACTCACTGACCACTTTATTAGGTACAGGCCAATCAGTCACATCTGCAGCCCTGTGAACGCGGGAACTGCCATCTTGGAATACCGGGATAGGAATGTTATGTCCCTCCTGGTTCTCCAGCAGCTCAGTGTAGGCACTGTGGTTTACATGTACTGTCCCCTCAACCAAAGAACCCTTTAGCACGTAATCAGTACACCCCCAGACCGTCACAGAGGGGACTCGGGTTTTTAACCGGGGAGCGTTTATTAAAGCGAGTTTATAACAGACCAATCAATCAATCAATCAATCAATCAATCAATTAATCAATAAATCAATAAACAAATAAACAAATAAATACATAAATTAATGAATAAATAAATAAATAAATGGATGGATGAATGAATGAATAAATGAATTAATTAACTAATGAATGAATGAATAGATAGATAGATAGATAGATAGATAGATAGATGAGTGAATAAATAAATAAGTAAATAAATAGATGGATGAATGAATAAAATGATTGAATAAATAAATAAATAATAAATAAATAAATAAATAAATAAATAAATGAATGAATAAATAAATAAATAATGAATAAATAAATAAATAAATAAATGAATAAACTAATAAATAAATGAATAAATGAATGAATAAATAAATAAATAAATGAATAAACTAATAAATAAAAGAATGGATGAATGAATGAATGAATGAATGGATGAATGGATGAATGAATGGATGGGTGAATGGATGAATGAATGAATGGATGAATGTGCATGTACAGCCTGACTGTGAGGTCAGTAGTGCGACTGTAGGAGGGAGGTGTGTTGTTGGTGTAGATCTGTGTTATGGTTCAGGTCCACACTGTAAGACTGATCTCCATGTTTTACTCCACAGATCACTGGATCACACTCGGAGTGGCTGTAGCTGCTGTAGCTGCTGTAGCTGGATGTGATAATCTCTCTGCTGGTCTATTATAAATGTAATAAACAGTGTGGGAGTGTTTATTAAAAGACTAATAATTCTGAACGTGTCTGAGTATATAATGAGTAATGAGTATCTGATGAGTATATTTAATCAGTGTGAGGAAATGATGAGTTATAATAGAACAGACTGCATGATCAGTGATGTTCCTCTTGGTTCTAGATATATAGATATAGTTATACAGCAGAGACCTTATCAGACCACCAGAGCAGAGCAGACAGAGGCTCCTGGGTGGATCATCAGCCCTCACTGACCATCTGATCGGCCTGCACAGGGAGCCAGCGTCTCTGCCGGGAGGAGCAACACGGATCACTGCTGCTCGTTCGGAGAGATAACGGAAGTTCAGTGTCTTTAGGAGGAGGCTGTAAAGGAGTGAGGTTCTACTGGTCATAAGGCTGGATGACTGTGGTGTCGGAGCACGCCGGGGTTCCCATGATGCTTTATTCATGCCCAAGCAGTATAACCCCACCAGCCTCTTCATTAACTCCACCTCCCTGTACCTACACCCACTGTCCCCTCCATCAGCTCCACTGACCATACAGGACACTCTGTAGTTGTACAGTTCCAGACTGTAGTCCATCTGTTTCTCTGTGTACTGTATTACCCTGTTCTTCAATGGACCCCCACAGGACCACCACAGAGCAGGTATTCAGGGCTCAGGTGTACCGGATGTTATATATAAACAGATTTTAAAAGTTTATTTATTTACTGATGCTGATGATGATGTTGATGATGATGTTGAGGTTGATGTTGATGATGATGTTGATGATGATGTTGATGATGATGTTGAGGTTGAGGTTGAGGTTGATGTTGAGGTTGACTCCAGCGACTAGCTTCAGTTGCTCTTTACTCCTCTCTGTACACGGCAGTCTGTGTTTATATACTGCAGCCCCACAGCGCCCTCTAGTGCTCATTCACAGCTATAACGCTCATCAGTACATGACATAAGCTCATAAAACACATATGATTTATTTTTATTAATGTAAAATCAAAAGGACCAGCAATAAATAATCATTTCCAGCCTGTTTTACTGATGTGTACCAAACACCGGAAATCCTACCCAATGAAAAAGCTGTAGCACAGTGCAGATTATTTAATAGGGCTTTATTACTATTAACAGGGATTTATTATTATTAATAGGGTTTCATTGTTATTAATAGGGCCTTATTGTTATTAATATGTCTTTATTATTATTAATGGGGCTTTATTGTTATTAATAGGTCTTTATTGTTATTAATGGGGCTTTATTGTTATTAATAGGTCTTTATTGTTATTAATGGGGCTTTATTGTTATTAATGGGGCTTTATTGTTATTAATAGGTCTTTATTGTTATTAATGGGGCTTTATTGTTATTAATAGGGCTTTATTGTTATTAATATGTCTTTATTATTATAAATAGGGCTTTATTATTATTAATAGGGCTTTATTGTTATTAATAGGGCTTTATTTGTTATTAATATGGCTTTATTTGTTATTAATAGGGCTTCATTGTTATTAATAGGGCTTTATCGTTATTAATAGGGCGTTATTGTTATTAATAGGGCTTTATTATTTTTAATAGGGCTTTATTGTTATTAATATGGCTTTATTGTTATTAATATGGATTTATTGTTATTAATAGGGCTTTATTGTTATCAGTAGGGCTTCATTATTATTAATAGGGCGTTATTGTTGTTAATAGATCTTTATTGTTATTAATAGGGCTTTATTGTTATTAATAGATCTTTATTGTTGTTAATATGGCTTTATTATTATTAATGGGGCTTTATTGTTATTAATATGGCTTTATTATTATAAATGGAGCTTTATTATTATTAATAGGGCTTTATTGTTATTAATAGGGCGTTATTTTTATTAATAGGGCTTTATTGTTATTAATAGGGCGTTATTTTTATTAATAGGGCTTTATTGTTATTAATAGGGCTTTATTGTTATTAATAGGGCTTAATTTGTTATTAATAGGGGTTCATTGTTATTAATAGGACTTCATTGTTATTAATAGGGCTTTATTGTTATTAATATGTCTTTATTGTTATTAATAGGGCTTTATTGTTATTAATAGATCTTTATTGTTGTTAATAGGGCTTTATTGTTATTAATAGATCTTTATTGTTATTAATAGAGCTTTATTGTTATTAATAGATCTTTATTGTTGTTAATAGGGCTTTATTGTTATTAATATGGCTTTATTATTATTAATGGTGCTTTATTGTTATTAATAGGCCTTCATTGTTATTAATAAGCCTTCATTGTTATTAATAAGCCTTCATTGTTATTAATAGGCCTTTATTGTTATTAGTAGGGCTTTATTGTTATGAATAGCCGTTTATTAATATTTATAGGGCTTTATTGCTATTAATATAGCTTTATTATTATTAATGGGGCTTTATTGTAATCAATAGAGCTTTATTGTTATTAATAGGGCGTTATTGTTATTAATAGGGCGTTATTGTTATTAATAGGGCTTTATTGTTATTAATAGGGCAATAAACACCCACTATATACTCATTACATACACAAACCCAATATACAATCACCACACACTCAGTATATACTCATACTCGGTGTATTACAGCCACAGCACACTATGATGTAGTTCCAGTGTATGACCACAAGATGTCTCTCATTTTTACAGCAAACAGTGGACTTGTTGTGGAGTGCAAAAAAAGAAATTGTATTTACATTTGGTATTTATATTAATAATAAAAAACTAAATAAATGAATAAGTAATATATATATAAATTACACATAAATGATATATATATTTATATATATCATATATTCATTGTTATTAATGGGGCTTTATTATTATTAATAGGGCTTTATTATTATTAATAGGGCTTCATTGTTATTAATAGGGCTTCATTGTTATTAATAGGGCGTTATTGTTATTAATGGGGCTTTATTGTTATTAATAGGGCTTCATTGTTATTAATAGGGCGTTATTGTTATTAATAGGGATTTATTGTTATTAATATGGCTTTATTGTTATTAATAGGGATTTATTATTATTAATAGGGCTTTATTATTATTAATAGGGCTTTATTATTATTAATAGGGCTTTATTGTTATTAATAGGGCTTTATTGTTATGAATAGGGCTTTATTATTATTAATTGGGCTTTATTATTATTAATAGGGCTTTATTGTTATTAATAAGGCTTTATTATTATTAATAGGGCTTTATTATTATTAATAGGGCTGTTAGAAGAGTTCGAGAGGGGTCACATCATAGGGCTCCGGAGAGCAGGATGGTCTTATATACCACCGTAGCATGCAGGTGGCAGCAGTGGATAGAACAAGGCACTCACCAGTGACATACAGGATCTGGGAGACCTGCATGAACCACGGAGAGAGAGTACCAACGGATTAACCAGCGTAGTGGTCAGCACCAAGATGGACGGTGTGTTGTCACGCTTCACACGTCCAGAAGGCCTGGTGTCCCTCCACCTCCACCCCTACCGCACCATCTGCAGGAACTGTGTGAGGATGTTCAAGCTGCATAGGATGGATTATCACAGGACACCATTAGGAACCTCTACAGCTCCATGCCGAGACGTCTGGCGTGTTGGGTTAGCGAACACGGCGGCCCGACGCCATACTGAGAGACAGACTTCTGTATGTGTAGCTCAATAAATATTGATCATATCAGTCTAAATTTATCATCTGTTATTGATCCTGGTAACCTTTATCTTCCTTCCCAACACACCTGCAGTCCCACACCTCCTTCTGGGAGCAGCTGCTCTGTTGATGATGAGAGTATAAACTATGAACTGAATCTCTGAAGCATCAGGCTTATTAATAGCTCTCTCTTAGCTCCGTTCCTGGATCGTTATTGTTATTATTATCCATATGCTCTATTATATTTATTTAGTGTAATATGTGTGTGTGCTCCCACCCAGACAGGTTCCGCGTGTGTGTGTGTGAAATACTTGGTGAAATAAAGATTCTGAAGTATGTGAGCTGGTTCATTGTTCACCAGTTATGAAGAAGTCTTTGATCTGAGCTGATGTAAGCGTGAAGGTAACAGTTGTTCGAGATATAGTATATATACTCTGTAGGTGTTTTTCATCTGCATATGGTTTCAAACCACATCCTGCTGAAACTGGGGCGGCGTTTTAGACAGGCAGCAGCTGATTGTGACCCTAAACAACTTCTGCAGTTATGTATGTTTATTAGCTTCATGTTGAACTGAATATATAAGGGGCATTTGGTCTGATGATGAAGTAAAACTACCTGCCATGTTTCAAGGACATGGATCAAGCCCAAAGGGGGTTCATCACTCCACCTCTCTTTGATGTACTGAATGTTAATGTGAAATATTTGTAGGTTTAAATAACGAGAATACTGATATACACTACCAGTCAAAAGTTTAGACCCCCCTCTAACTGGATGGTGTTGGTGATCTTATAGACTCTACAGTCGTACACTGAACAGCTCCAACTGATGAGAGTCTGAACCAGTACATACCCTGATACCCCACATGTCCACATAAAAACTTTGATCTCTTTTTCTGCACAGTGTAAAAGCTCTAGTTCTCCTTTCAGCTTAGTGAATATTCATGAGGGACCGACCAATAGAATTGCTCCAAACCTGCTTAGAAATAAACCTTGTTCTATCAGCTCCACTGCAGGTCAAGAAAGCTGGTTCATCCTCCTGTAAAGGCCCATTCTGGAGGGTTTAAGGTGGACTGGATAATTCCATGAGGGCTAGTTTATAGTTTGAAGCATTAAGATAAACAGAAGGGGAACCTGCTATGAGGAGAACCTGCTATGAGGAGAACCTGCTATGAGGAGGCGTCTCTAAACCTTTGTCTGGTACTGTATCTCCCAATTCCTTCATCTTTCAGAACTGCGGATTGTCCCAGCCCCACATCCCAGCCGTGAACCATGATGGAGGGAGCATAATGCTGGACATCCCCAGTGGACGTCTCCAGTCTTTGGTCCTCACTTGTGGAATCTCCTCCTCAGCTCAGGTTTACAGGTGTACAGGTGAGGTTTGGGTTGAGGGTCTGTAAAGATCCATGCACATGTGGATACACTGAGTTGGCACTCCGAGATCAGGGGTCTATGTGTAAGCGTTTCCAGACTACATGTCTTTGGAGATGTGCATCAAGAAAACGCTGATCCTTGGAGTTCCTGGTTCCTCTTAAGTTCCTTGGTTCCTCTGAAGAGGTTCTTCGTGCCACTGTTGTGCTTGGCTTGCTCATTGTGGGGAAATTCTTTCCTCTAACATCTCCTCCACATTGTTTCCTTCTCAGGCAGCTTCATGGAGGTTCTACCTGTTGAAACTAAAATTATATTAGTAATTTAATTATTGATCCTCTTGTGCATATTTGTGATCACATAAACAATGACATAAAAGCAACTTCACATCTCAGCACTCGGCACTGAATCAAAACACACCCTTCATTTAGTGAGCTGATGAGGTTTGGTGTGGTGTGGTAAGCAGAAATGCTTGGTTTCGGTTTTGACACTGTGGGTGTCTGTCTTTTTCGGAAACCTGCCGGTTCCATTTCCACCACCGCGCAAGATGAAGCTGCACCTGCTTCTGCTTCTGCTCTCTTACGAACATATACAAGTCACATCTGCTGGTATGTCTCCTTTACTCTAATGTAGTTTATGATTTGAAAGGCTTTGGAGAGTTGAGTTCTGAAGGTGTAGAAGATCAGCACTGACCTTGTACACCTTCAAAAACAACAATGCTCATAACCGGTTAGAACAGGTAACAAGGCTGTTCTCCAAGTCTGGACATGTTCTTCCTGATCTCTCTCTTTCAGGTATGACTCCATCCTCCAGCTCCACGCTCACAGTTCAGCCTCAGCACAACCCCACTCTGACCTGCAACATCGTCGACAAGTACGAGGTGGCCTGGTATCGCCTGAACTCTGAGCTGGAGGAGCTGACGCTGCTGATCTTAGCTGAGAAAACCCGCACTCGGAAAAGCCTTCCGTTCTCCTACAACAGGAACGAGAGCCGCTTCATCCTGACGACAGACAGCGAGATTACCGTGGCCAACCTTACGGTCCTTAAGGTGGAGGAGGACGACCTGGGACTGTACTTCTGTGGGACTAAAGCTGACTGGTCACAGATGTTCTTCGCGAGACCCATCAGGCTTCAGTTTGAAGGTGTGGGCTGCTTCTCTTTTTATGTTTGGTCGTTTGTTGTCAGTAGCATTCCAACAATGATCCCGAACCTTGTAGGTCCTCTCTCCGTTTGGTTCCATGGATTCAGACCAGCACTTGAACCAGTTGAGTCAGGTCAGCTTATTCCTACCTGGAGAGTTTGATGACCTCACTTAAATAGCAGGGCAGGGGACAGGACCAAGCTTTGGAGATTGATGTTTATGGGTCCAAAGTGGGACCATGCCAGAGTCAGTCTGGGGATTCTGGGAAGTCTGGACAGAGATAATTCGTAGTGTCAACCACAGCCTTTCTTTTCAGACCTCATGTGCTGGAGTCTTCCCCTTTTGGTCTGTTTGCTTGATTGTTTTGACTTGCTGGTTGTCGAGTTCTGCCTGTCTCACTGTCTTTGACCCTATTTGACCTGTATAAACAGGTACAGGCTGTCTGAAGGTGACTAGAAACTAAAAATTAAAAATGATGGAGTACATTTTTGAGACCCCTGTAGTGAACTCCAGCTCACTGCTGTAGCTAAAAGCCTATTTTCCCAGTTAAGGTCAGACTCTGACAGGTGATCCAGTCACTGGAGCAAGTCTGATTAGTCAGTGTTTCATATATACCAATAAGCCGCAGTGTTTCCCATCATGCTGCTGGTGAGGACCAACCTGCTCTTTCATACAGCCTGTATCTCTCCTGACTGCAGAAACCCACATAGACACGGAGAGAACATGTAAACTCTGCGCCTGGCCTGGGATTCGACCCCAGGCTCTTCCAGCTGTGAGCAGATAGCGCTACCCACTGCACCACGGTGCCACCCCCGTTATAAGAGCACACATGATTAAACCTCCTGAGCTCTGGATCATCATCCTGGAAAAGGTTCTGACCATTTCACCTCTTTCATATACAGGTACAGGAGACCTGGTAATCCAAGAGCCAACAAAGAAAGGAGAGGATGCAGGTAAGACGTACCAACAGACCTGTTCTCTTCTAATGGGGTCTCAGGTAGGAGTTCTCACCTCTGTCTGGGGTCTAACTGAGGCCAGTCGGTCCCGACTTTGACGTTTTGGTGTGAAATGAATCTGTTTAAACTGTTAGCTGAAATAAGTGGTAGACCACGTACAATGACAGAGCGGGATCAGTGGATGCTGAGGGGCACAGTGCACAGAGGTCACCAACTTTCTACAGGGTCCATCACTAGGGACCTCCAAACTTCATGTGGCCTTCAGATCAGCTCAAGAACCGTGTGTAGAGAGCTTCATGGAATGGGTTTCCATGGCCGAGCAGCTGCACCCAAGCCTTACATCACCAAGCGCAGTGCAGAGCGTGGAATGCAGTGGTGTAAAGCGCCGCCACTGGACTCTAGAGCAGTGGAGACGTGTTCTCTGGAGTGACCAATCACGCTTCTCCATCTGGCAATCCGATGGACGAGTCTGGGTTTGGTGGTATCAGGAGAACGGTACTTGTCTGACTGCATTGTGCCGAGTGTAAAGTTTGGTGGAGGGGGGATTATGGTGTGGGGGTGGTGTTCAGGAGTTGGGCTCGGACCCTTAGTTCCAGTGAGAGGAACTCTTAATGCTTCAGCAGACCAAGAGACTCTGGACCATTTCATGCTCCCAACTTTGTGGGGACAGTTTGGGGACGGCCCCTTCCTGTTCCAACATGACTGCACACCAGCGCACAAAGCAAGGTCCATAAAGACATGGATGAGCGAGTTTGGTGTGGAAGAACTGGACCGAGCCTCTGGTTGGGCTGGTGGATGTTTCTGAGACGACTCTTAAAGTCTCTTCACTACAGTAAACTCCTCTACTGTTTCTCCATCCTTCTAGGTGAAGTGAGTATGACTGAGAGAGTGCTGATGCTGGGTGGAGTTGCTGTGGTTGGTCTGGTCTTTCTGGTGGCTACAGTCGCTGCAGGAACAGTGATCCACAAAAGAGCCTGGCAGTCGGGGTGGTCTGCAGGGAGAGACTCATCCCTACGCCGCTCTGGAAAGAGGTGAAGAATCAAGTCTCAGCGTGCGACTTAATAAGAGCCACTGAACATTGTTGTATCTATATCCAGTCGGTATTTCAGTTCAGTTGTTCTATAAGCTGTTAAGCTCCATATTTACATTACAGTGTTTATCACATGTTTATTACTATGTATTACAGTATTACAGTGTTTATTACATGTTTATTACTATGTATTACAATTATTACAGTGTTTATTACATGTTTATTACTATGTATTACAGAATTACAGTGTTTATTACATGTTTATTACTATGTATTATAGTTATTAGTGTTTATTACATGTTTGTTACGATGCATTATAGTTATTACAGTGTTTATTACATGTTTATTACTATGTATTACATTATTACAGTGCTTCTTGTTTCTGGTGAGCTGTGTCTGCATGTATTATAACAATCTGCTGTATGATCTGATTAAACTGTGTGAGTCTGGTTTCCTCTGCTGCGTCTACTGATATGTTTATTAACCATATTTTCCCGGTTAGTTACTATGATAACACCGTATACATGGCTGTGCAGTGACGGAATACATGTCCCAGCATTAGGATACAGTACAAGTACAATACATTCAATCAATCAAACTTTATTTAAACTCCGAGTACGTTAAGGGGGACCCTCATTTACGGTGTAGCCGAGAGTCGATATACTATATACTCAATACAGGAAGTTGAAATATGACCACAAACTTCATTCTGAGATGGAAACAGAAAAGATCAATCAGGGTGTCACTGCCCCCTCTGGTTTCACCCTGGCTCCGCCCACTCTCACACACCTGCAGCTGATCGAGGACTCGTTAGGACTCCCATTTATACCCCATTGTTTGCTCGGCCTGGTTGAAAACTCTCTGGCTGTATGCAGAATGGCTCACCACTATACCGTACACTGTACGCTACAGTAGTATGTACTGCACACTGTATACACCCCCTGTACAAGTTCTGACCTACAGTGTGGTATACTAATACAGTCACATGACCAGTTACCTCACATTTACCTCAGAGCTGTTATTACTGTATCCACTGTTTAGAGCTAGCTGCTGCTAACGCTGCTCAGTTCACCT